>BHFT01021242.1:0-21603 GCA_004320025.1 Laticauda laticaudata
AAAGCTGGCGCGAACACGAAGAAGGGCAGAAGTGTTGCCAGCCATAATCAAAGCCACAAAAGAGACAGAAGAAACTAGAAACATCCAAATCAATCAAACTCCAAGTCCAATGAACAAGCAGACCCAGGCTAAATAGCCAATGCAGAATAGACCAGCCTCCAAATTTGATAAACAGAGGGAACTTGTGAGACATCACATCACACAGAAGCCTGATGATGGGTTGATGGCAGATGAGATTCTGCTGAAACGTTGCTACAACTTTAACAGAACTACAATGACGTGGGATAATACCCGAAAAGCATAAGAAAAAGTAAAAAAGCAGTAACCATGCATTCTGTGAATTTGCATGCCCACTCACTGGGTCAATAAAATATTGCAGAATTGTTGTAGTATGACAACTATGAGTGCTGAGGTAATTAAAATTATTTACTTAGGATGAAAATGGGAAAAAAGGGGAAAAAATCATTTAGGGCTGAAAATTGTAACTGCAAAGCTCAAAAATGTGAAGGAAAAGAGAAACAACAGGCACTTTTTAAAAATTTCTAACAAAATCAGAAAATGAGCCAAACTATACAGGGCTAAAATCCCAGAATGTCTAGAGTGTATTGCTAACAGACTATTGTGTTGATAAATTTACTATTCTAAAGTCATTGCAAACATGTTTGCAAGAATTTCTGAAATGTTACATCTCAATTCCTTTTTTTAAGGAGCTGATTGCCAACCCGGTTGTCATCCAGTGAATGGATTTTGTGAAGTTTCTAGTGAATGCAGGTAAGTTAATTGACAGCACGTTTGCCAGAGGAAAAAAAACAAGGAACACATATTATTTAATTAAGCACTATTGCTACTTTACAGTTTTATTTAAGAATCATTTATGTAAAATGCAATTCAGTACCAAATATTTTAATCAGATTATTCTTCATACTTGACTTAAACTCTTAGCAATCATTTTAAAGAACAACAATATACAACAGCCATTCAAGGGGGAAAAAGGGTTCCTCAAACCAGCAGAACAAAAAAGAATGGGCAGATCAAAGATTTCCTCTGAAATTTGCTCCAGAAGAATGAGAGGCCTCTGAGATACATTATGATGTGGAGGAAAGGGAAGTCTGTTCAACAATAATAGATATATAGGAAAAAAACTGATTTAGTTTTTCTTATTCACTATTAGACTTAAAAGCTCCATTCACTCACACATCAATGCATATCTTTTCAACTCAAGTCTTCCTAGGCAGTCCATATTTGAGATACAAAAGAATCAAGACAGGACACTACATAGACATACAATGAGTTTGATGGCTTCCGAAAAATATGATTCGTATGTATTTTCATAGTTTCTAACTAGGCTTGACCAATTTTCAATTCAGAATAGAGTTGGAAGGGATCTTGGAGGTTTTCTGGTCCAACCCCCTGCTCAAACAGGAGATCTATACCATTTGAGACAAGTGGCAGTTCAATATCTTCTTAAAAACTAGTGATGAAGCACCCACAATTTCTGGAGGCAAGCAAATTGTTCTCACTGTTAAGAAGTTTCTCCTTAATTCCAGATTGTTTCTCTTCTTGATTAGTTTCCATCCATTGTTTCTTGTCTTTCCATCTGGTGCTTTGGGAAATAAGTTGACCCCCACTTCTTTGTCGCAGGCCCTCAAATACTGGAATACTGCTATCGTCTCATCCCAATCTTTTTCTCTAGATCAGCCATACCCAGTTCCTGCAATCATTTTTTATATGTTTTAGTCTCCAGGCCTTTAATCGTCTTAGTTGCTCTTCTTTGCATTTTTCCCAAAGTCTCAACATCTTTTTTATAATGTGGTGAGCAAAACTGGATGCAATACTCCAGGTGAAGTCTTACAAAGTTTTTATAAAGCAGAATTTTAATGGATTAAATTAAATACTTGGTTAATCTTTCTTGGCCCTTTTTTCACTCTTTTTTTTTTAAATAAAGTTTTTTATTTTTAAACACAAACATGCACATACAAAAACATAACATACAATCCTCTTCCATTTTATATACATACAGTGTGTCAGTTGGTTATGTATCTTTTATGCTATACTTTTGTAGTCATTTACTCACAATTTATATCAGTCTTCACATTGTCAAACTAACATATGTTTATATATTTATCAGTAATTAATCATCTATGACTAAACCATTCCATCATTTTATATGAGATGTTCCAAGTTTTATCTTAAAATGTATGTTATACTTTCAACTAGTGGTTATATATATCTATATTATGTTTTATATCAATCTATTAGATTTCTATCACAGNCATAATTTTTTTGATAACTTTCTCCTGCATAGGTATTTTGTCATTTTTCCAGTTCTTCGCAAATACAATTCTAGCCGCTGTTAAAACATTTACAATCAAATATTTCAGTTCTTTTCTCACTCTTGATGACACTTTTCTAACTTAGCGACTTAGCCTTATTCAGTTCTTTTAAGAGTTATCTATTTCTCTGGAAACTTGTGGTGTCTTCTTGAAAATCTTCAATCTGATATGAATTTATAACATGATGCATTAAGTTGACATTTTCCTGAGTTACATTTCTGCTTTTTTATCCTGCTATGTGTAAATTTCCCACACTCGATTTTTCATACATGTCCATTCGTACAAATAAATGGCATAAAACTACTAGCTGTTATATTGTAGTATTATATAATAATTGATGTTATGCTAGTGGCAATAATATGCTAATACATGATTCATTAATGTGATTATACATAATTCATGTATTCTGCCATTGGTGATGTTAGTTAGCATCATCTATATTTGATGCATTTATAAATACATACTGAAATAATGCCCAGAACACAGTGACAATAATCAGTTCACTGACAAATCTCCTCCCCCTCTTCATTTATTGGAAAACTAAAATATGTGTGTTCAGAGCATTGGACTTTATTTTAGTGTTTATTTTTAAAAGAAAATGGAAAATCATAAAGCTGCTACTTGCCAGCAAATTTCAACATCAAAATCTTGGGTAACTGTGGGAGATGCAAAAAAGCACTGAGACTGCACATGGCCATGCATGTCTATGTGATGAAAAGTGTGTTAATGAGGTGATTTTCATGGAACTTTCACGAAGAAAACCACGCCAGTATTCTGTAGTTGCTTTTAATCAGAATAAGGAATTTTATTTCCATAACAATCAGAATAAGGAATCTTATTACCATAATTTTATCTACTTTTTTCTACTTTTATCTAGCTTCTTAATTATATTTGCCAAAAGATTTTATTTAATTTGCTCTCTCATGTTGTGATTTTGCTAGATGTCGACCTGGTTGGCAAGGCCCTCTCTGTGATCGGTGTGTTCCTTTTCCTGGCTGTTTGCATGGGACATGTGTGAAGCCAGGCCAGTGCATGTGTGAAGAAGGATGGATCGGTAGCCACTGTGACACAGGTTGGGGATAATTTCCTTTTCTGTTAAATGAACATCCTAATGAAAACAGTTGGAGCTCCATCTGGTGTTGGAGATATCCTATGTATTTATTCATATTGCTATGCTGCAACAAACCTTGGTTAATATAGAAAAAGATACCATATAAAACATAACCATTTAAAATACACACACACAATGGCACTATAATAATAAAAAGGAGATGGAATCATACATCCTTGGTGCTTTCTGAACTTGGTTGTTTTCTTGCAGAGTTGCTAGCAAGAAGTTACTAGACAATGTACGTACCCTGTGTGTAAAAGCACCTGGCTTCAATTCTTGCTAAATTTAGTTTAGAAAGAGTCAAAGATAAAATTGCTCATACTTGCTGAAGGCTTGATGAAGTGACTGGAAGAACATCTGCAAGATCATCTCCAATTCATTTTATTTTATGGATACTAATAAATACAGTCTCCTGTTATGTAAGCTTTGATACTTATGGGCTGGATCTCTGCCCTTCCTAGCTTGTTTGACCTGCCAAAGAAGGTGCGAGGAAGCTGGATTAGGAATGCCTCTATGAAGGGTAAGGTAGTGTCAGGCATCTTGAAGGAGAAGGTAATATACCCTCCTCTGAAGTGTCCCCCTAACTATATATAGCTCAACTTATTATCCTCCATCTTCAAAACATGATTAGGTCCCAGTTGCAGTAGTACTAGGAAGAAGTAGTTTATTCAAATCCTTGTCACTCATTTCAGGGTTTGATGTGGGGCAAAAACTTCTTTTATAGTACTTATGATCTCCAATAGGCTCTAGATTAAAGAACATCAGTCATGTTTTTTTGGGAATGTATGTGAGGGCTGGAATTCAGAAATAATATTTTATTAGAGATTATATTTCTTCCTAATGAAGCAGTTCAAATCAATAGTGATGGAGAAGAGAAATCAAGATCTTGGCCAGTACAACATACAAATCCAGGGATTGATCCTCTACCTTATCTTATCTAGCATTAGAAGAGGTCATATATCAGTTCAGAATCAGAAATCATCAGTCGGCTAACAATTCCTGGTTATACATCTCTGTCCTCTGCCAAGCAGGAGATTTAGTGGTCAAGCTGTCAAACCAGTTCACACAGCAAGGGGGAATGGCTGTTCACTCTAGAACCATATGGCTGCAACTTTGGCTGTGGGTATCTGTGCTACCCTTAAAAGAGCAGGGCCATGATCTAGGAACAAAAGGATCCATTCCTGTGTTTTGTGCATTGTGTTGTTATGATGTAGGCTCTACTTTTCCAGATTTGTTCTGGAGTACTGCATGAAAATATGCAAGGGAAGTAATTCAAATTGTGACACACATTTTGTCACTTGCCCTTCTCCCACTCCCCCAAATCTCTGTCTAGGGATCCTTTTGTATACGTAGATCCTCCTGGAAGTTGTATCCAGGAGAGATTGTGTCCAATTTTGGCAGGTGTGCCCTCATTCCCTTGTGGCTGAAGTATCAGCATCTTACATTGCCTTTGAAGGCTATTTGGAGGAACGATAATTGGGATAGGCCAAAAGCTGATTCAGCAAAATAATTTTGGTCACTCCAAGTTTCCAAGTACAATTCAAAGTGTTGATTATTATAAAGTTTTTGATGTTTGGATACAAGGGATTTTCATGCTTGCTTGCTCCAAGGAACCAGGAAATCTTTTAATGATTTTAATATTCTGGTGTTTTATTGTTTTATGTATACAAACTACCCAGTCTTATTATTGGAGCACCACAGAAATCACAACATATAAATAAGATATTTAGTTCAGATTCTAAAGAGCTGTTTTAATGGGATAAAACAGAATATTTCTGATTTTGTATATTTTCATTTCATGTAAATAGGCAAACATTGGTTAATGTTAGAGAAAGATCATCATGATCATTAAAAAAATATGTTTCTCTTTTTTTCTGTTTTAACACAGTTGTTCATCCTTGTTCTTCCAAGCCTTGTTCAAATAACTCAAAGAATTGCATTGAGACTGGAAATGGTGGATACACTTGCTTGTGCGCTCAAGGCTATATGGGAAAAAACTGTCATATGAAAAGGGGACCCTGTATTGTTAATGGGTAAATATGGATCATGTTTGTTGATTTACACTTGACTTTGGTAACTAATACAATCTTCTTCAGTTTGACAATTTCCAGGTGTATTGGCATGGCAGCTGCAGGAATTCTCAGTGAAAATTGTTGAAAGGAATTCTCAAGATCACAGCCCCTCAATGTCTGTCTTTTTATTTCTGTGCCTGCTCTCTGCCCTTGTAAAATGGAAACTGGGGAAATAATGTAACTTGTAAATGGGAAAGCAAATTCATTATTTAGATAAATTTGATATATTCATTTGTTTTTTGGTGTGCTACTCATCAGCCCTACTCACTTTTGGCTAACAGATAAAAAAGCAAAAATCTGAAGAAGGAGATTTGGCCTTTTTGCCATTAAAAGGATACTGTTTTGCTACAAATGTGTTTGTCCTCGAGCAGTAAAACAGTAGGGAAAAATTTGGAAACCCATCACTGGATGATATCCTAGGTTTTTGTGGTATTTAAGTACAAGTATCAGAGACTTAATATCTGACTTGCTTTCAAAGGAAGAGATTTGGTTTCCAGAATCATGGTCTGGTTTTTTTTAGATAGGTTTTTGGCACAAGATGGGATGTATCTTGCAGGGCCTGATAAAAATATGTTGATCAGGAAGACTTTAAATACAAACCAATGAGTGGTGAAAATGCAATAAACCAATGAGTGGTGAAAATGCAATAAGACCTCATAAAGACTTGTGCACTGTAGAAGTTGTTGAAATGAGATTCTGAAAGCACACACAAAAAAATCAGAATATTGGCTCAGAAAATTTATGACTTTCATTAGTTATTAACTAATATTAAGACCATGGGAATAAGATGAGTCTGAGCTCTTGGTAGAAAATAATTTAACAAATATGGCAGATATATGGTATGATGATTTTCTTGGAATGCAGCAACTGAAGGATACAATTTCTTCAAAAGGAACAAAAGCAGAGAAAAGGAAGAAGAGAACTACTGTATTTTAAAAAGATTTGTTCAGAATGAATGGACTTTGCAATACTATAGAACAGTGGTCACCAATCAGTGGGCCAGGGAGCACTGGTGGTCCGCAAGAAAATTTTGGTGGTCCACAGAGAAATGTCACCCCCAAAGCACCCCCCCAAAGCAATTTATCCAGGCTGCACGGGAACACAAGGCTGCACTGCCCACAGGAACACAAGGCTTGCCTTGCAAACAACATGAGGTACTGAGGGGAGGGGGGAAAGGGCAGGGGAGAACTTGCATGAAGCCAAAAGTCTCTCTCTCCCCCCTCTCCCAAGAACAGAGCTGGAGACTGTATCCTGCAATCCTAAATAAAGAATGATTTATCGATAGGAAAATGGGGTGGGGAATTTTCCTGCAGAATTTTTTGGGGATTTTCCCAGGGTGTCTGCTGCTTTCTGCAAGCCACTGTCAGTCAAAATTCATATTAGTGGTCCACAGGATTTGAGTTTGGAG
The DNA here is from genome assembly GCA_004320025.1 of Laticauda laticaudata. NCBI lineage: Eukaryota > Metazoa > Chordata > Lepidosauria > Squamata > Elapidae > Laticauda > Laticauda laticaudata. The sequence continues at coordinate 6,925 of BHFT01021242.1, forward strand.
GTCCAAAAGGTTGGTGACCCCTGCTATGGAATACATCTGGGTTAAAGTAAATGAATAAATAAAAACAATAAACCATTGTCTCCTCTATTGTCTACACCCAACCAGGAAGAAGATATGGATGAAGTCTTTCCAAAGCAAACTGCAACTTTTCCAAAGAGTTGCCAGTGATCCCAGGCAGTTAAATGTCAACCCCTTTTCACAACAGTGAAACAGTGGCCTTTGTGGACCTAGATTCATCTAGGACCTACATCTTACTTTGAGTTTGCTGTGTTGTCTGTAGTCTAACACTCAGAACAATTCAAATGGATTGAGTTTGAAATGTTCTAGTAAAACACTTCTAGTGGTGGTGTTTTGCCCCAAACTTAAACCATTTCATTTTATGCATATGAGTTCTTTTAAAGAAAAAAAAAGTGGGGGGGGGAGAAATGTAAGGAAACAGAACTATTATTGACGTGAATTATAAATCAGTGGTCCCTAACCTTTCTGACTTGGCAGCCTGGTGGGTAGAAGAGGGGATGGTTCAGTGTGAGCTATAGGCATGCATATGCACAGCTCCATTTGCACAAGTGGTGGCCCACAAGTAGAGCTCTGCACTCATGCTTACACTCACCTACCACTTGCGTGGACCAGTTCTGAACAAGTGAGCTGCAGCCCAGCTGTTGGGGATCCCTGTTATAAGTGATCACCTTTTGTTCATGTGTTTCTTTTTTCTCTTCTTTTGAACTGCAGCTCACCTTGTCAAAATGGAGGAAGTTGTTTGGACGATGATGGGTTTGCATCTTACGCGTCTTGTGTGTGCTCTCCAGGATTTACTGGACAGTTTTGTGAGCTTGACATTGATGATTGTGAACCAAACCCATGTGAAAATGGAGGCACGTGCACAGATATTGGCAAGAGTTTCCACTGCTCTTGTCCTATTGGCTATGGAGGTGTGCTGTGCCATAACCGCATCCCAGCTTGCGATAGTAGTCCTTGTGAAAATGGTGGGACATGTCATGGACACCGTGGCAGAAGCTTCATGTGTATTTGCAAACCATACTTTGCTGGGCCCACCTGTAGTTTTTCCACTAGAAACACAAGTGTGAATGTGGTGTTTAAACAAAGACAGAATCAGAATCGCCACCTGCATTTGAGAGGGCACCTTAAATCAGCTCAGCTGCAAGAGAAGGAAATACTGACCATAAAAGAGACAATTGAAAACAGGCAGTCCTTGCTCACTAAGAGTCAGGTGATCTGCTTTATGGTCCTAAGCTTTCTTACATGTCTTGTTGTTTTGGGTACAACTGGGATTATATTTTTTTCTAAATTCGAAGTATGGCTATCCAATGCCAGATACAGCCATTTACTGCGCAAGGAGAGGGATTGCTTTCTAAAAGCAAATGATGATGAAAATGTTTCTGTGAATATAATATTTCCTGAGAAGATTAATCAGGGTAATGAATAGTCTGTGTATCTCAATCTTTTTATTTAGCAAGGACACCTCAAGCTCCATATGTGTCAGAGAGATATGTCCATTTTTATTTTTACCTGTGACAAAAATTTGGGCTTTGGACCAGTTGACAAAGAAGAAAGTTGTTCTGCTTTTGCCAGAGAAATACTCATTTCCCAAACATGTTTCTAGTTAAATTGATTTGTGAACCAGGGCTGCATAAACTTTTCGGGACTGAAAGCTATATATAGCCCTTGACTGGAAAGCTAGGAATGCAAAACAGAAGAGCCTGGCCTACTTTGAAAAAAATAATGTAAGTTTTAGTTTATTTAGTTAATTAATTATAATTAGACCTCATGTATTTAATATCTTTTCCATTCTCTAACATTTAAATTCAGCAGCAACTTTTTTAGGGGCTCTGAAGATCATACCAGGGCTCTGAAGAAAGGAATATTATGTGCCAATGCTTACAAACATATTACACTTAATTTAGGTTGTAATCCTATATTATATACTGAAAGTAAGTTCCAGTATACTTTGTGGGGTCTGCTTCTGAACAGACACATGCACCATTGAATTATTGTTATTGTAAATAAAAAGTCAATGCAATATTCTTAATTAAGATAGCTATTGCCATATTATGTGCTATGTTTGGCAACTGTGATATTTCTGAATGAATTTCTAATGGTTATTTTGAATAAATAGTTATTAAGGGCTACACAGATCAAACTGTAAGAGTAATTGTTTTCTTTTGATAATGCTAATTTATACATTTTCCTCAATCTGGGCACAATATTTTCCAGTTCAAACAGTGAGAAAATAATGTCCATATCCTCAGACATATGGCTAGGAGTTTTTGATAAATCAAAGCAATGTTTCTCAACTCTTGACAATTCTAAAATGGATAGATTTCAATTCCCAGAATTTCCCAGCCAGCCTTGTTGGCTAAGGAATTCTGGGAGTTGAAGTCTGCACATCTTGAAAATTAACATTCTATTGACCTCAGTGGTCAACCAGTAGCCAACCTCAGGTTAATTGGATGTTGAATTCAAAGCTGATATCTCTTCCATTATTGTTCCCTGGCAGGTAGCATACTAGTATTCATACTACTAGTATTCAGTAGCATACTACTCTCCAAATAAAAAGATGCAATGACCAGTAATGATAAGACTACAGATATATGGTACTTTTAAAGTTCTCCCACTACATTCCCTGCAATAAAACCATGGCCCAGTAGTTAGTGCATGAGTTTGGGTTTATGCTCAACTATATATCTGAACGGGTGAATCTAGGCCATAGCTATTTTGCCATCCAAGGTATCTCACAAAGTTGTTACTGAGGTAAAAAAATGAAGTTAATCCTCATGTACTTAAGCTCTAAGGTAAAGTGGGACAAAATAATGTAAAACTAAGCTAAATAGATCAGTGTGATTACCCTCCATAGATGCAATGAAGAAACGATGGTGAAGGAAGAATGGATTTTTAAAGGCAAATTAGCTGGTTCAGAGCAGAGGTGAGGTAATAAATTGGGATACTTAAATCTCTTAGCACTGGTGCATTTGAGGAATAAGAGAACTGTTAGTTGGATTTCCCCCAAATTTAGTCACTTAGTGGTTTTTACTTGCCATCAAGATATAGAAGGACCGAACATGCTACATGATCATAGTCCTTACTGAATTAATGGGGAGATTTATGTATGCTGAAATCTATAACAAAACTAGGACACTTTTAAGATCAATATGTTTGAAAACAAAAGTCTACTGTACTTCATCAGCTGCAATTATTTTTGCTGCAATAAAGATAGATTTGAATTAATTTACCCCATTATCAATGATAATAACAATAATGGTATATGTCACCTGATTCCCAACAATTCTGTGTCAATGTTTTAAATATCTGAGTATGTGAATGGCTTTTAACAGTAGATGTCAGATAACATAAAACCAATCTGGACTGGGATTCTGACAGAGAGATAAGAAGTAAAAAGTCTTCAAATCTTTGTGTTTGCATGATGCTAAATTATAGTCACTAACTGAGAGTAAAGAATTAAGGCCTCACTTCCCCCTGTCAAAATCCTTTTTTAACTGAAATAAATCTTCTCTTGCCTTTTGAAAGCCATTCCCATAAATTGTAATTGCACAAAAAATATTCTATTGTATTTAGATTAGTTTCATATGGCCTTTTGCTATATTAATGGTCACCATATCTCTCTCTCCCTCCCTCCCTCCCTCTTTCTCTTTTCTTCCCCTCTCCCCTCTCTCTCCCACCCTCCCTCCAATGGACATATATTGGTTCCTGAAATTCTGTGTGTTATGGGGTGGGGTGGTGGATATGGAAGAAATAAATCAACACAAAAAGATCCCTCTAAGCTGTTCTGTTTATGCACATGTGAAATTCTGACCATATATCTTACAAAATTTATGCTTCTTCATATTTCAAAAATGAGTTTTTAATTCAGACAGTGATGACATCCAATTCAAGAGGATAGTCTGGAGAAGTAATTATATGGAATGGGGAAACTGCCAATGCATTGTTGCATATGTCCAAAATGTTCAACCCCCAAAAATAGTATTTCAATCTACATGTAGATTAAAGCCCAGAATTTCACTCTGGTTGTAGAGAATAAAGCTGCCAACAATCCATATTGTCAAAACAAATACTCTTAGAATATAACATTGGACAGGAATATTTTCATAATGCAGTATAAAACTGAAGACCCTGAATTATCTTTAACCCAACAAAAGTTTGTATTCAAGTTACATGTATTAAAATGTTTATTAAATATGGAAAATATATTATGTTTCAGAGTTCTGAATTATATGAGATGACAGTTGGCCATCTCACCCTCCCTAAATCCTTTTAGACAACATATATAATTAAAACAAGAAATTTATATCTGTATAACTAAGGAAGGGGTGAGGCCAGGGGTGGGCCTAAACTGCAAACAACCACAGGATGTAAACCACTGTTAGTCTCTTAGCACCCATTTTGGAATCTCTAGATGATTTCCAAAGTACGACTAGAGCAACTGGAATCAATATTTCAGGGTGATGGTGAACATAGCAAAGCCTTGAAGCTTCATTTTAGTTTGTAATCCTTTTACCTTAATGATATTTGTGGGGACAGGTCAAAACAAGCAAGATGGTGCATGTGACATCATGATGCCAGCTCTGCCTCCTTTATATGTACATCAGTGTTGCATGCATATCTAAAAGATGTGAGTCTTGCATGGTAGATCTTGCCATTGCTTCTGCCAAAAAGAGCAAAGGGGGGCAATAACTAAGTTTTATAGGCAATAAGGGGCAAATTATATTCTAGCACTTTAGAGAAGAAAATGATACCTTGAATGTCCAAATGAAAAGTAAAACCAGCACCAAAAATGTAAAATAATGTTTGGTAGAAAAGTTCTAAAACTAAAACTGCACAGTGTAATACAATCAAAGCCATTAATATCTGGGCTGTTTCTGTAATACACTGTACAAGGTATTTTCATTGACTGGACACTGCGGAATTAGATCACAATATATACTTCTGCATGCTCAATACCTGAAAGGAATTGAAGGCAAGGTGAATAGTAATAAAAGTTGGCAATGGTTTCTGAATAAATCCATCAAGAAGGTAGCACAAGAACAAGCCCTAACAACAAATGCTAGAAAAACAAAAACTAAAAGAGGAAACAACTACAAATGTAGACATTGAATAAGACATTGTTCGACTAACCATGAATTACCATGCTGAGAAAACTTAACATTTGTGAATAATTGATAAGAAAATGGAATTAATTTCTCAACTATAAATGACAACAAGCAGAACTAATTCCTGTTGGTTAAGAAAATGTTTTTTTAACAGGAAATCACAAGCCTATGAGTCACTAGAAAGAGTTGGCTAAAGCCAATGTAAACTTCATTTAGCATTGGCTAAATGAAAAATGGGGCACATGGGCATTGCGCATGGGGGATCGTTTTGGCTGGCAGAGTGCTGCAGACCATCCAGGCTGAAAACGGGGCACGGGGGTGCTGTGTGAGCCCCCCCACACCACATTTTGGCTGGCAGAGTCACCATGGACCTTTGTTATTTCCAGGCCAGCTCCACAGGCCAGATCTAAACACCCCATGGGCCGGATCCAGACCGTGGGCCTTGAGTTTGACACCCCTGGATTATAAATTTTAAAAATGGAGGGGTTTTTTTAATTGCACAGCCTCCAATTTACTGGCTCCTTCGGATGTAAATACAATAGTCAGCAAACTTAAAAATTAGTTATATAAAGTTGAGCAACCATATTGGGCTGAAAAAGTAGAGAAAAAAGTATTAATTCTCTTCTAACATTCCAGTTTCTGCAGTCTTCATATTCTTTGTTAATCCTAATTTTTAAAAATAGGTTATTAGTGTCCACTAGGTGGCAGAAATGAAACATGGAAAACTTTCCATGAGCCTTCTGTTGAAAGCTTTTCTCTCTCTTTTAATGTTCATCATAGAACTAAACAACATCTGTAGCTAAAATGTATTTTTAAATGGTGCACAATATCATATAAAACAACAACTTTATGGTGCCAAATTCTTAAGGAGTCCAATTTCTAAAGAAAACTTTTTTTCAGTTTGATAAATTAACAGCTTTTTTGGAGTGAGAGGACAAGAATATTTACTAAGAAGAAACTGCTGAATTCCTGGAAGAAGAAAGTAACACTTTATGTTTCCCTTGATCCCCAGAGGGAAGTTAATAGCTTGAGCCTAGAACAATTCACCTTGGAGAAGTGATTTTCTGTCCTTCAAAAATGGGCAACATTTTACAACATCTGCCCTTGATACGTGGAATATCAAAGGCAACCTGGAGAAGAATGCTTGATTCTGAACCAATGTTATGTTTTTTTTCTGGCAAAAAGTTACTCAAAATTGCAAATGCTAGAGGAGAAATGTACACAACTATTTACACACAATTCTGTACAAAAAGACATGAAAATCAAAAATTAAGAAGAAAAGCTGAAGGAGGAGCCAAGCCATTTTTCTATTTCAAGTATATTTTATTTGTATAATTTGCATCTTGCCTTTCTAGTATTTGTACAGGTCACATGTCATAATGTAATTATTTTCTCATTAGTATAATCCATATTCAAGAATTGTAAAAGCCTGAGCATTCATGCTTCAGATAAATCCTACTTCTGTTACATCAAACAAATATACTATTTCTATTGCAGACATTTGTCCATTCAGCATTTCTGAACATCTCTTGAATGTCTCTGGATTAAAAAGCTTTCCTGCATAAGACTCTGGGCATGTTGGTGCCTGTAGAGGAAAGTCCTCATTTCAGCAATGGGGAGAGAAGGGATGGGTCAGAACTTATTTGAAGCTTTCTAATGGCAAGCAGTCTGGATTTTACAATTCCTGAACAAAGAAATGCCCCACCACACTTTACATAAGAGTAAGAGATTGGGATTTATGTAAAAATAGAAGAGGGGAAAATAGCCATAGTTTTTCTATAATAAAAATTGCTAATGATTTTACACGGAATAATAGATGTTTAAACCATGAAATCCATTTTCTTAAAAAAGTGACCTAAAAGTTGCATCTCAGTTGCATGTTGTATAAAAACTTCTTCCTTCAACATAAGACTTTGTTCTTGAACAATTGATTTGGATACATTCCAAATGAGATACACACACACACACACACAGTATTGGTCATTAAAAAACAACAATACAAAATGCATATGAAAGTAACTTTATAAGAAAAATTAAAAATCACAAAGATAAAAAGCGTTGTCTAATCCTTTTTAAGGATGTCTAATCCTTTTTAAGGTTAAAAAAAGTGTCTAATCCTTTTTAAGGTTTGTAAACATCCTAAATGTAAAAATAGACCACTGAAAAGTAATTATCTGAACCAAACTTATGCTTATATGAGGAAAAATGAGTTCGCCATGAAACAATTTAATTCAACTGGAACATTTTGTGAATATTGTAACTGATTACTTTATAGTCACTGAATGTCCAGTGTAGGCCAGTGTTGGGTCCATGGTGATCCATTTATGCAAATTATTCAATTTATGGCCATTATGTGATACAACTTATACAAGTTACTTATATAACTTATATATTGCATGGTTCCAACAATAATATCCTGACCTTCAGCCTTCAAAGTCATATATTACTTAGAAGCATCTATGCTGCCACATTTAGTGCCTGGGAATTTGGGAGGGGGGATTTCTTAGAAAGGTAGAAAATTCAACTCAACTACATTCTTCTTATAAAATCAAGGACATGTTACCCTGAACTTGGGGAGGAATGTCTGGAGGAATGTCTCCAGTTGGGACAATGATTGATTGGACCATGTGATGGACTGGTAGATGCAGGGGATGGGTTTTGAATTTCAATTGGGAAGGGAAAATCCAGAATTTTCAGATGTGACAACATGACTAACTTAATAAATTCTTACTTGGATGAACTTAGTTTCAGAGTCCTGAATGAGAATGGGGAGTTTCATTGGAATGCTGACATTGACTTATTTTTATTTTTTTATTTATTTATTTTGTCAAAAGCTTACAATACAATAGAAATAAGAATAAACATAAGTTTAAATATAAGAAAAAGGAACTAATAATTGGGGATAATAGGACAGGGATGATAGGCATGATTGTGTGTTTATGCATACCTCTTACAGACCTCTTAGGAATGGGGTGAGGTCAATAGAGGTTAGTTTGAGGTTAAAGGAGTGGGGGTTTTAGCAGGTGACAACAGAATCAGGTAGTGAGTTCCAGACATTGACCGCTCTGGTTGCTGAAATTGTACTTCCTGCAATCAAGTTTGGAGTGGTTTACATTAACTTTATATCTGTTTATATCTGCTCTTATGTTGTTGTGGTTAAAGCTGAAATATTCATTAACTGGTAAGACATTGTAACATATGATTTTATGTATTATGCTTAAGTGCAATTTGAGCTGGCATAGTTTAAGGTTGTCTAAGCCTAGAATCTCAGTTTAGCCTCCCTCTTTTTTGAATGAGAAGGTCTAATTTTCAATCATATAGAATGGTTCATACAGCACTTCTGATCACAGCCCTCTGAAGGAAGTTTTTGCCCATAGGGGCTAGAACATACAGAAAAGGAAATGCACACTGCAATTATTTCATTCTTTTCAAATTATTCTAAGTGATCGTTAGAAGACTTTAGGCATTACCTCTGCGTTAACCTACTTGCGAGCAATGAAAAGCAGATCTTTTATATTTTTCTGTTATATTTCTAAATCAAAGTACAGCTTAAAGTACATTCATAAAGTAAAGTACATACATAAAGTACATTCACCAAGTGAATTTTAATCATGCACTCAAACAACAAAACCCAGTCCAAGTTCTGTGAAATCAAAAACTTTTTGCCATTTGCAGTTTTTATGGCTGTTGCCTGATAAATGAGATGGATTATCGTTGCTATAAGATAGAATGTGATCAAATTTAGATCAGTACTTGCCAAGTAGAGTAAGAAGTATCTGTATCTAGTTTCAGACAGGTATATTAAGGGAATTTTGTTCAAGGGAAGGAGTGTTGGTGTAGGTAGTCCTCAATTTATGACTACAAGTGAGTCCAAAATTTATGCTATGGAAAAATTTGTTAAGTTTTACCCCATTTTATGACTTTTCTTTTCATATTTGTTAAATGAATCACTGCAGTTGTTAAATTAGTGACACAGTTGTTAAGTGAATCTGGTTTTCTCATTGACTTTGATTGGCAAAAAGTGATCATTTGACACTGGGACACTGCAACCGTTGTTGTTGACAACAATAGTTGTCAAGCATCTGTATATAAATCACATGATACTGCAACTGTCATAAGTGTGAAAAATAGTCATAAGTCACTTTTTTCAGTGTTGTAATTTTGAACTGTCACTAAATGAACTATTGCAAGTCAAGGATTATTTGTAATTATGAGGTCTTTCAGTGAGTGCAATGGGATACTTTTTTTTTCTTAGAGTTGCAGAAGTATGTAGATGATGGGAAAAAAAGCTGAAGAAATATGATGGGAAAGGAAGTGGTAGAAATTAAAAAAATTATGGAGTAAAGATAAATCAATTGTTAGACCAGTCAACTAGTTAAGCAAATATACAAATGCTGAGATATCCAAGATGTTGATCACAGAAATCCAGAATTTTCCCTTCAACTTTCTTTACCATGGAATTTTCTGTCAATGCTAAAAGAATTTTTACCCCAGAAACATCATTGATTGGAATGGGGCAGTTTCAGTGCTCTGAGAAAATGAAAATCTGGACTGAACTCTTTCACTCCATCTCAGAACTCAATGTACACATCTTATGTTTAATATATGCATTGTTTCCAATGTTCTATCTGTAATTCAGGTACATTTATTTATTTCTATTTTTCACATATAGCAAAAGGTTTTACCAGATGGTACAGGGCATTTGGTTGAGATAAACAATCAAAACAATGAACAGTAAAAACAGGAAGGTGAGGAAAAAGAACATTTAAAAACATTTTAAATTTCCTGGAAAAGCTAAAAACAGGCATATTTCTTTTAACTCATAAAATATTTAGTTGTGTGTGGAAAGTGTTAGCATTTTGAATTAAAAAAATGAATAGATGGTTCCCAATTCTGCATCTCCAATCTGATTTTTCAGCCTTAGAACATTCATATCTAGCATTTTCTTTTGCAGACCCATTCTTCTTATTGAATTCTAATGTATGGATATTGTAAAAATTATAGCAACAGCTGGTCTTATCCCCAAGATTTCCAAATAAAATACATCTACAGCTTTCCCCATTCATTTAATATAAAATCCTGGGTCTGACTGACCACAGAGTGAATTCTTTCAACTTTCTAACAAAACTGAACAGTGCCTTCACTCAATCCTTCCTGAATATTTTATTTTTATTTTATTTATTTTGATTTATCAATCGCTTACAAGACAATAGGTATAAGTATATATATATAGTTTTGAATACATGAAATGGGTACATATAAGAAAAATAAAAGAAACAATAGGACAGGGACGGGAGGCACGTTGGTCGCACTTATGCACGCCCCCTACAGACCTCTTAGGAAGGGTAGTCATAGTAGACAGTCTAAGGTTAAGTTTTTGCGGATTTGGGGGAAGAAAAAAACAGAGTTCAGGAAGAATATTCCAGACATGGACCCACTCTGTTGCTGAAGTCATTTTCTGCATGAAAAGTTTGGGCGGTTAACCTTGAGTTTGTATCCATTGTGGTGCTCTGGTAATGGTTGAAGCTGAAGTATTCATTAACAGGTAAGTCATTGCAATGTATGATTAATATACCACACTGTAGATCAGACCGAAGATGGCGTAATTTCAAGGTTTTCTAGGTCTAGAAATTTCAAGTCTGGTGGCATAAGGTATTCTACAATGAGCAGAGGAGTGGAGAACTCTTCTTGTGAAATATTTCTGGACTTTCTCAAACTGTGTTAATATCAGATACGTAATGTTGGTTCCAGACTGGATGGGCTGTCATTTGAGTAGTCAAATCTTTGAAGGATAGCAGTATTGTCTGTGGTTTGAACAGCTTTCACTCATAGCAAAGAGAACACAATTGTCTTAATATGATCACAGTAGGTCAATTTATGTAAGTATGAAGAGCAGTGTCCGAGAACACTGCCTTGGGGGACACCACCAATTGACAGGTACAGAATTTTGATAGAACACTTCCCCAATTTTGACTATTTGTTGTCCCTGTTGACCAGGAATGCCTTCTATCCAGTATGCAATTGTCCAGAAATACCTATAAGATTTTAACTTTAGTAGTAGTAGTTTTGTCGTGTACCACTGAATCAAAGGCTTTATAGAAGTCTATGTGTTTGCGTCTATTGCTTTGTTCCCTGAATCATTGTGTACCCATTATGTTTTTGCAAGCGTAAGAGTTGCAGATTACAAGATAGTTTTTTCCTGCAACCAAATTGTTTATTAGAGAGTAGATTGTTTATCTCTAGTGGAGGATAATGGATTGGTTAATAATTGATTCATTGACTTTACAGGTGAAGCAGCATAACCAATTGGTCTGTATTTTCAACTAGGCCGCTGGGCCTTTTTGAAGATAGGGAATAAACTTTGGGCTTGTGACCATAAGGTTACGGCAAGGAGCTTGGTCCTGATTTTTTCAAAGATTATGCTTAGAGATTCTGCTATGGCAGTGGATAGCTTTTTAAAAAGGTAAGGCACATATTCTGTCTGCTCCAATAGATAGAGATGGTTTTAGATTGCGTATGATCATTGTTGGCAGTCTTTACCATTCAGGTCCCTATCAAGGTGTGGGATGGGACCTTGAATCTTTTACGTTTTGTTTGTTCACAAAAATTGTAAAAAGTGCGGGTAGAATGGTGCTAGAAAGGCTTCCCTTTAGTTTAATGTATAATTGGTGCATTCAGTCTTTATCTGGTGGCATAAATTTTTTATCAGTTTTTTAAATTGGTCAACGTGAACCAGATTTGTTTTTCCCATCAGAGTTGATCTCTTTTTGGGTTGAAGTTTCTTTAATTGTTATCGCCATCTGTTGTTGTTTTTTTTTTTTTTGGTTTTGGGAGTTGTTGTTGGTCATAGTTGATGACTCTTTTCACTTCAAGGAAAAATAGTTGAAATGGTTTTTTTTCTTCAACATATTGCTCCAGTGAATAGAGACTGACAATCAAGGATGAGAGAGCGTTTTCTGTAAGATCATTAGTTCCTTTTTTGAAGTTATAGATTGGGGTTACATTCATTGTGTGACTTTTGTGTACAGGGTTGTTGAGACAAAAGTCAAGTCCATATTGAGTGGTCACTGTTAGGAAAGAGTATTCTTTAGTTTTATATATAAATTAAATTCAAGACTGATCGCAGAAGATGAGGACTGTATGCACTCTCACAGTCTATTATTGTTGGTTTACTAGTTGTTCAAGTCCAGAATTTGTAACAGAATTGTAAAGGTTGCGTGTAAGGCTTTAGCTGTAACAATCATTTAGGGTTCCAGTTAATATGAGGTTTAGAAAAAAAAATTTTTGGGAAAAAAAGGTCCCCCAACCAACAAAAAGAATAAAAAAAGGCCCCCCCCGTGGTTTTTTGGGGGGCGCAGATGTTGCCCATGTTAAGTGGTGAATTAAGCTTGTTTACATTTTGATGTCATAATCAGGTGCTCTGTAACTAGTAAGAACTGAAAATGTGATATTTAAGGAATGGTTCAAACAGATGATGGTCCTCAAGAACAGCAAGCTCCTGGGTAACTTGGATGTTTTTAGAAATGAAAGGGCTTTTTATAGAAGATAGCAACACCCAACCTTCTCTCAAAATTTCACGGTCTGATCGAGTAAACATAGATAGTCTCTTACTGTGGTAACTGAGTCCAGGGAGAGATGCTTGAGCCATGTTTTCACAGACAAATAATGATGTCGAATTTAGCCATATTTAATAAGAGGAGAAATTCAGGTATTTTATTCACAAGGCTTCTTGCATTGAGTAGCTTGCAATTTAAGGCCAGCAGTAGTTGGAATTGAGGTAGTTAGTGGCATGCGTGCCTAGTCTTGGGTGATGGTGGATTGGTTGAGATAGGGTTGTGGTTGAAGGTTAAATCTGAGTTGCGAGCTGTGTGACTTACTTTTGATACAGTCAGCATGGTAGTCAATGTACAGATCCTTCTCTCCATATGATATAATGGATTAGTTGATGTTTCAAATCCAATTCTTGACTTTTTTGTACTTCCAAGTACTTTTGTACTTCCATAGCATCTTTTTGGAGTCAGATTTGGAGTGCTTCATAGCACCATTTTTCTCCTCCCCTTTCATATACTCTTTCCTTCATTTCTCATTCTCTAGTTCTTTCTCATTTCAGGGGGCAACTTGTATGCTAAAGCAAAGCCAGCTGCCTCCACAGAAGAAAGACTATTATGAGCAGCCTCTTAGTACTCATCTGGGCTTGCATTTATGATCCAATGAAGGTTGCAGTTCGGCTGGACATATGCATTGCTAAAAGTGGTTCAAACAAAATGGCCTTTGAATGGCCATTCAGAAAACCCTGGAAGCCTCTAACTGAGCTTGCAAGAAAGCAACCTGAACTCTGGTTGCTAAAGCATCACCACTGTCATACTCATTAGAAGCACAGAACAAAACATTTGGAAGGAAAGAAAATAAACTGAGTTTTAGCTGACAGGTTAATGATCAAATTGCAGTGAAGATTTCCATGAATAGGAGTTAAGGCTATGTAGGTTAAATTGTATCTTCTGCTCAAAAATATGAGCAATATATGATGTTGCCAATTGTCAGTTTTCATGGCACCTGCTTTGTTGATCATTAAAAATATGAACTTCAAAAAATTATCTCTGTCCTCAGTAGGCTGTTCTCCCTGCAATCTATATAAGAGGGTAGCTTCAGTCAAATCATCTCAAATTCAGAACTGTTTTGTCATTTAACTGGGTTCCTAAGATATCTGGGTGGCTAAAGTGGCATAGATACCTTATTCACATGCATTATATTTCAAATTTAGGTTTACTGCATTTGGACAGTAAATAAATGACATAATATTTATTTACTTACTTACTTACTTGCTTGCTAACTTACTACACAGCTTTGTGTAGTAGCTTTTCAGATAAAAATATAGGGAACAATAAAACTGTCTGTCTCAGCATAGCTGCGCTGAAAAAGAATATACGTTTTTAGAAATATCTTAAAGAAATACACATATAGCCATATGCATACACATACAGATATGTGTGTGTGTGTGTGTGTGTGTGTGTATGCATATGTGTATGTGTATGTACATGTGTGTACATAAATGTGTTTTTTTATATTTTCGTGGGTATTTATATGTATGGTATTTAGGTTTCTTCGGGTATTTTCCCATGTCTTAATATTTGTGCTTTTGCTGTGACATCCTGGGTCTTGTGCTGTAATCTCAAAGCACAAGATCCAGGACGTCACAACAATAGAACTCAGAAGGACATCACACAGCCCATGACCCAGGTCATTATGACCCAGGAGATTACAGCAGAAGACCCAGGATGTCAAAATAATAGAACTCAAAAGGTCATCACACAGCCCATTACCCAGGTTGTTACAACACAGGATAGACACATAGCCAATACCTCAGTCTCACACGTTCTTAGGAAAAAGCCAGCCAATTTGACCTGGAAAACCAAGGTATATATGAAGTCCCCTGTGCATCATGCCCAGCCACATACATTGGACAGACCAATAGAAGAATGAGTACCCACCTGGATGAAGACAAAAATGCAGTAAAAAAGCTGGAACACACCTCCTCACTAGTCCAACACATGAAAAC
>BHFT01021243.1:0-13657 GCA_004320025.1 Laticauda laticaudata
ATTCTATTCTATTCTATTCTATTCTATTCTATTCTATTCTATTCTATTCTATTCTATTCTAAAAAGGATGCCCAGGATGAGATGGATCTTTGAGAATGTTTTGAACTTTCTTAAGGCAGCAGGAGCCACAAAGCTCTTCCCAAGAGGGGAGAGGGCAGCCAAAGATCCTCTGGGCAATGACATTCACCCTCTAGAGCTCTTTCCTATCTGCCACTGTGCAATTGGCAAACCATCCACAGGTGCAGAAAGTTAAGATACTCTCTATGGTGCAGCGGTAGAAGGTCATCAGCAGTTTTCCATTCAGTTGCTGTTTCCTGAGAAGTCTCAAGCAGAATAACCTCTGCTGGGCCCTTTTGACCAGGGCTGCAATGTGAGTACCCCAGGTCAGGTCCTCTTTTAGGGTAACATAAACATAAATTGAGGAGGAAAGGGTGTTCTTTGATTGCATTGGTTCTTACTGTGGTTCTTAGCATATCTTCAGCAGACAGCTTGATGATCACTTTAGCTAATTTGTGGTCTATGTGAGTGGCAGATCTGATCACAGCCTGCAGGATTTGGTTGATACGCAACCGGTGTTTTGGAGAGATCTGCAGAAATACACACAAAAAAACCAATAATAGTAGTTTGAAGTGTGAAATTATGAAAACATGAGAAACACAACTTCTTAGAGTCTCCATCATCCAGGTCATGGTTGTCCCAAAGGTGATTTTTTTCCAAAAGACAACTATCAACTCATAAAACATTCCTATTCCTGTTTTAGTAGTTGCAATAAAAAAGAGGAGGGGGATACAAAACAGACTTAGAAGAATTTGAATTTGATATGGGGCAAAATCAACTGGACAAAATTCTACTTCGACCAGAACAAAAATTCATATCCAAAACATATAGGTATCTGTTAGACTTCAAAATGGAAGAGGACACAGTTAAAAATACTATAATATCAAGGGCATGGAATTTTGGCTACAATATAAATTTAGAAGAATGAGAAAAACTATGGAATATAAATTATAAATTAACAACAACCTCAACATATGAAGAGAATTTATACAAAATGTTTTACCGGTGGCACTTAGCCCCAGCAAGATTAGCTAAGATATACCCAAATACCAGCTCAAAATGTTGGAAGTGTCAACAAGTTGATGGTACCTTTTACCACATGTGGTGCCTATGCCCCAAGGCCAGGACTTATTGGACCAAAATCAAAGATTGGATTCAACAAATTATCAGACATCAAATTGAACTCAAGCCAGAACTCTATCTATTAGATATAATCAAAAATTAATATCCAAAAAAGATAAAATATATAATATTACATATTTTAACAGTGGCCAGAATAGCCTATGCGCAAATGTGGAAACGGCCCAAGGTTCAACAGAAGAATTAGTCTTACAAAAAATAGCAGATTGAGCAGAAATGGATATGCTCACACTAGAAATGAAGGAAAAAGAAAAATCTGATTATTACTCCATTTGGTATAGATGGCACGAATGGTTAGAAAATAGAAGTAAGGATTGAAAAAGGAAGATTACATAGGAGAATACCTAAGAGAGTGATACATAGAAATGTCGATACATAAAATAGATAAAGCTATTATTATTATATTATTAACAAATATAAGTAAAGATAACAATTATTGGTGATATATATGAATAGATGATAGAAATATAAGACAATATTATATGTCAATGCAAAATGTTGAAAATATAATTATGATTTGTACTGGTGAAAAACAATCAAAAACATTATTTTTAAAAAAAGAAGAGGAAGGAAATCTGGAAGAGCAGTTGAAAGCGAAAGTACATTCCAACTCTTATCTTAAAAAGATTGCAACTAAAATACCAGAGCTTTTGCCCGTGAATATATTTAATTGGAGAACGTGAATGATGACACCCAGCCTGTGAATGTGCTCAACTGGAGAATCTGGTTTATGAGACACCCAGGGAGGAGGGGGGGAAACAGGGTCACAGGGTATTATAAATGAGGTATGCGAGAGTTGGTTGCATATAGGGTCAGTATGTCGCCTCTAATGAATCCTTTGAAGTTTTTTGAAGTTTGGCTCAAGAATCATAATTTAATTAGAGTGATTGCTGGAATCCTGACAACAACTGAACTTTCTTGGTGGGTTTTTTCCCCTTTGAAAACGTTTGTAAACACATGCACTGAAATGGACAGAATGAGTATAGAAATAAAACATAAGGATGGCTCAGAATATTATATAGTTTGGAATAAATTTTATTATTGATAGGAACAGAAAGGGAGGACTCAAAGCAAAAAAGAGAAATAGGATTTGTAGAGGGGATATCCGAGATCATGTGATTAAACTAAAACTGAGGATGGTGGATGATGTAATTAAAGAAAATTAAAAGTCTAAAGATTCAATATGTATAAATGTACATCACATATATATTCTATATAAGATGTAAGTCAAAAATACATCAAAAAGGATTTCACCGCGTTTAATGTTTTCAAATAATGTACTTAATAAAATTTGTAAAAAAACAACATGTTTGTAAATAGTTCTGAAGAAGCTTCTTGGAGGAAATGTTTTCAAAGTAAAAAAAAATCAACCCAGTCTAGATGCCTTTTGGAAAAAAATCACTTTTGGGTTGAGAGACATGATTTCTTTCCTGACCAATATGCCAAATAATCATCTATTTTTTATTTTAAATGTTATGTCATATAATATGCCTCATTTTAATTGTGATGCTTCTGGCATGAATGAAAAATGCTTTCAGCTTCTCTTACCATTCAAACATTTTTCAGAAACACCTTTTGTTGTCCCCTAAAATGATGGGGCTTGGAAATGGTATTGGAAAAGGAGGGATATGATTGCCACCCCCAGTCCTCTGGAACTCCTCCTCCTCTCTCAAGGATCTCACTCATGAATTCCCATGCGGTAGGGCCGTGATGGTGAACCTATGGAACGCATGCCACAGGTGGCACGCAGACCCATTTGTGCAGGCACGCGAGCCCCAGACAAACTTACCTACACTGAGCATGCGTAGTGTGCCTCCCAGCTGATTTTCGGCCCGTTTGAAGCCTTTTTTGCCCGTTTTGGCACTTCCGGTATTTCCAGAAAAACCGGAAGTGCTGAAGCAGGCCCATTTTTCAGCCTCCAAAGGCTGCAGACACTACCCTTGAGCCTCCGTGAGGGCGAAAAAGTCTTCAAATGGGTCGAAAATCAGCTGGGATGCATGCGCATGCGCAGTGTAGGTAAGGGGGCGGGAGGGTATTGTGTGCACATGTGCAGGGGGGTGGGGCACATTGCATTGTGAGTGCTGGCACATGTGTGCACACACACACTTTCAGCACGCCACAACAAAAAGGTTCGCCATCACTGGGTTAGGGTCTCCTCTACTGATACTGGACTCCAGATTTCAGCAGAGATCATGGCTGGGGAATTTGTGGCCAGCTCTGGCTGGTGCCTCCATTTTTGAACTGAGATGCTCTGACAACATGGACTTTCAGTTCTCCTTGCTCATGTTCAGAGTACTATAACTAGGGGTGGGATTCTACCAGTTCGCACCAGTTCAGGTGAACTGGTAGTTCAGGTGAGCATTTGCTCCCCCCTGCTCTTTCCTGTGCTTTAAGGCTAGGTCTCACTGGCTGACAGATGCAAAACGTATGCATAAAGGACACAGAGGATGAGCAAAATTTCGGGGGTGGCTCCATCCATTGTCATCCGCTCCCAAAAGTGGCAAAAATTTGCATAAACAGAATGGAAAAGAATGGAAAAGAACGGACGTGGGTAGTATGTAGCGGGGATGTTAAACGGATGTTCATAGGAAGCCTAGCAGATGAAAGTGGATGGAAGCGGATGACATCTCTGAAGGGGTTTCGGGGGAGAATTTTGAAGCGGATGCATAGCGGATGAAGCGGATGCATCACATATGCCTAAAGGAAAGAAAGGGGATGCTGCGCGGATGTATATCGGATGCAAACGCATCCTTTCTATTTCCTTGCTACTAACGATGTATAGACGTTCCGTGTACCTTTTCTTTCCTCCCTCTTTCCGTTTTCTGCTGCAGTGGATGTGAGTTGCGAGGATGCCCAGAAGATGCAGAGAGGATACAGAGGATGTTTAATGGATGATAAACGGATATAGAAAGTTTGTTGCTTGTATGTCGCGGATTTACATCGTACACGGCGGAAAGTTCATCCGTTCACAAAGTTTTGTGTAGCTCAAAACTTCTTGTGTGGATGAAATCGCAGTGGACGGATCCTCGACGGATAGAGCATATGAAACATGTATGCAATGAGTATACAATGGATGCATAGCGTTTTCCAACGGATGGCACGCTTTTTTTAACGTTTTACATCCTCTTTGCATCCATAAGTGCAGTGGGACAGGGCCTTTAGTTCCTTGTTTTAGAGCACTGATTCACGCGGCAGAGTGGTTTTGCCATATCTCAGCTGTTTTACTCACTGGGGCTGCAGTAGAAGGCAAGTATTAGAGCTGAAATTGGGCTTTTTAAAAGGGTGGGCATGCACATGCGCATGAGAAGTGTGTGATCACCGAACCAGTTGTTACACCGGTTGAATCGCACCACCGACTATAACACACCCTACTAGGGCTGCCTTTGGAGGTAGGCCAAAAGGAGGTCGCAGGTTCAGCAGAGTTATACCTAATTTGAGGTATTCTGAGCACTTGGAAGAGTGTCTACCTTATGGATGCTATGGCGATATTTGCAAATGGCCCGCAGGACTCCAGCCAGTTTAGTCTCTGCCAAGGTGCATAAATTGTTGGTGGATTCTTGCACTTGGGAAGGGCCATTTTCTTCTCGGAGATTTCTCAAGTTGCAAAAGCAGACCTGCGATTCTGGTAAACAGGAAAAAATAAATTAAAAAAAAAAGGGGGGGGTCAGCAACAGTTTTTGATAGTCTGAATCTGCATGGCTCATCTAATATCTTTTGGAAGGGAGAGCAGTTCTTACATCTTATGTTCAATGAATTCCCAACAAATGAAGAAAATATTTCTCCACACCAGGCACAATATAGTATATAGTGCATAATATAGTGTACAGTATAGTGCAGTGTCGGTGTGATGTCGAAGGTTTCCAGTTCAATGTGTGGAGGGTGAAGGATGTGTGTTTTTGTTTATTTTCATGGTCATGGTCATGATGTGCACTGAAGATGGTGTTTGATTTCGTTGTACGGGGTGCAGTGACAATAAAGTAAACTAAACTAAATAATGTTGTACTCTTCTCTAATTCACTTTCTAATGCTATTCTTCCTCCAGCCTAGTGAATCTCTTCTTTAGGTCTGTGGGCTTCAATCCTGAACATTCTCAGTTATTGCCATATTGCAGGGGTCTTCAAACTTGACAGCTTTAAGCAGCAGTGGGATCCTACCTGTTCCACTACCGGTTTGGCACCTAATGCACACGCACCTAATGCATGCTGCGCAGTTTTCCCCACACCAGCTGAGGCCTGTGGCACCAATCAGCTGAGAGGATAAAGAAGAGAAAAGCACAGGGGCAGGTGGGAGGGCCAGTCCTGCACTTTTCTCTTCTTTCTCCTCTCAGCTGATAGGAAGCTTTTTTTTTCCTCCTCTCAGCTGATTGTGGGAGGCTTTATGTTCAGACGAACTGGTCTGAACCAGTAGCATACAACCACTGGCTTTAAGACTTGTGGACTTCAACTCTCAGAATTCCTCCTCCAGTCGTGTTAGCTCAGGAATTCTGGGAGTTGAAGTCCACAAGTCTTAAACTTGCCAAGTTTGAAGACCCTTGTGATAGATAATGGATGGATGGATGGTTGGATAGATAGATAGAGAGGGATGGATGGATGGGGAGATGATAGACAGACAGAGAGATATAGATAATAGACCAGGGGTCTTCAAACTTGACAGCTTTAGGACTTGTGGGCTTCATCTCCCAGAATTCTCCCTCCAGTCATGTTAGCTCAGGAATTCTGGGACTTGAAGTCCACAAGTCTTAAAGCTGTCAAGTTTGAAGACCCTTGCATATTGGTTGGGGAATGCCAGAAGCTGAGGATGACTCTTGCTGTCACCTCTCTTGGGAAGTTTTTGCCGCTTTTCACTAAATCCTGCTTGCGTTTTCTTCAGCATTGTCCAATCTTTCTGACATAATTTTTCAGCACCAGAAGTAAAGACTTACTATTCCCAATAAACCTGCCTGAGATCTAAGAATAGCACTTGTGGATCTGTTCTCCAGGCTAGATACTATAAATACTAGGAAATAAGATGTTATTGTTGGGGTTCCAGCAAGAATCTGACTATCTACCATATCTGCAGCAACAGTCCATGAGTTTACATGCTGCTCTTAGTGTGGATTTAATGTCTTAGGTCTAAGGTAAAGTTCATCACCATTTTCATTCAGCTCTTCCTCCGGGATGTCTGGCTTTTCTTTCTGCCAGGGACAGTCTTTGCTTGAATTGCAGATCTCCTCCCTCAAAGGGTGAGTGCGGACTCTGCTCTTCTGATGGCCCACTCGCTTGAAAACTGAGCAGATCCTAGAACAAAGTGTAGAAATAAAATGTCTTCTCCTTCAAGTAAGGACATTTTATATCAGGTGACTCGGCATAATTTCCTTATATTTCCATGATAGATTGCCTGGTAATCCTGCAGCATATATTATTATTACTGTGTTTTCCCGAAAATAAGAGCCTGTCTTCTATTTCTTTTGCCAACAAAAAAGGCACCAGATCTTATTTTCAATAATAATAAGATAATAATAAAACTGAGCAGATCCTAGAACAAAGTGTAGAAATAAAATGTCTTCTCCTTCAAGTAAGGACATTTTATATCAGGTGACTCGGCATAATTTCCTTATATTTCCATGATAGATTGCCTGGTAATCCTGCAGCATATATTATTATTACTGTGTTTTCCCGAAAATAAGACCCTGTCTTCTATTTCTTTTGCCAACAAAAAAGGCACCAGATCTTATTTTCGGGGGAAGTCATCCACTGACTAGCCTCACTTGTGTGCGTCGCCCTCGGCCTTCTTTTGCTGTCAGAGGCCTTCAAGAACTTCTGCGGCTGGCAAGGCTTTCCTGAAGGCCTCTGCAGCCAAAAACAGAGTTCTGGATCAATCCAGAGCTTTGTTATCAGCTCCAGAGGCCTTCAGGAAAGCCTTGCCAGCCTTACTGTCTGTAGAAGGAATGGGCCAGCAAGGCAGGTGTTGGGGTGTATGAGGCCTGGCTACAACTGTCCAAAGGTAAGTAGTAGGGCAGCTCCACCCCCCATCCCCACCCTAGCTCAATTTTTACCTGTGCACTTGAGTGGGCGGGATCTTAATTAGGGCTTATTTTGGGGGTAGGACTTATATTGGATGCACATGCAAAAATCAAGATAGGACTTACTTTCAGGGTAGGTCGTATTTTCAGGGAAACAGGATATTATTATTGTTGTTGCTGCTGTTCTTCATTGCACATCTGGATATTTAGACTGGATTTAGACAGAACACCTGCCTAATGAGTCCTTCCCAGGGTTAGGGTTTTTGCAACCGACTGATGGTGAATTTGCTAATGTCGGTGGTGTTCATGTGGACAACCCAGCACAGCCAACTTGCCATAGCCAACTCACCATGAGACAATTCATCGTGGGGCAAGAGTTGCACTAATATTGAAGAAATGGTGGGATAGATAGAATCATTAAAGAAAAGAGGAACAAAATGAAATGTGAATGACAAAAAGTAGAATATTTTAAAAATTATTTTAAATAATTAAATCAAATTATTAAATTGTCCCTCAGTGAGTTGTCCCATAGCAAATTGGCTATGGTGAATTATCCCATTCCGTGTTCACACAGGACTCCAGTTGTTTTGTGGTGATGATGATGATGATATTATTATTGTTGTTTTGTTGTTGTTGTTATTGTTGTTGTTGTTATTATGGTTATTATGGTCATCTCAAATATCTGCTGAAAAGCCAAAAAAATGTTTGGAAATTGCCACCCAAGCAGGATGAGGGATCAAGTGGGCAATTAGCCTTGAGTCCTTGTGCAGCTGCAAGAGCTTTAGGACTGCTCCCTCCCCAATTTCCCCAGAACCTTAGTTTGTTCCCAAGAGAAGACAAACAGTCTGTGTTATACAGTAAAGAATGCAGTGAAGTATTGAACCCTCAGGTGTAGGTCTGATTGCTTGTGCCTAGGGGAAACCGAAGGGTCTAGATTATTTCTATGAATTATTCATTTATGTCATCTTGCGTATTCTGTCTGAATATATTTGGTTATAAGCAATAATCAAAGTAATTGTTTAGAGTATTGCAGGGTAAATTCAGCACCAGAAAAGTAAACACAGATGGCTGAGGCTTCATTTAACTTCTTTATAAACACAGAAAGTAAATTTTACAATACCAGTTGTAGATTTCTCCAGCATGGAGCAAACTCAAACAGAAGCAGACATGTTACAAGGTCAGAGCAGAGCAGCAGCTCAACTTCAGGAGGCAAGCAAGACACAGAGCAGAGGAAAGAAGCAGTTTCATTTTCAATACTCAGAACTTAACATAGTTTTGGAGCTGCTGAGCTAAATATAGAGCCACGCGTAGGCTATTTTTAGTTTCAATTTCCAAACAGTCCTCATTGGCTGACTTAGTTGCTCTGCCTATTCATTGGCTGACCTTGTTACCATGCTCTATTCCAGCTCATGAATACACTCTGGCAGTAATTGTGAAGTAGAAATGTATCATAGGATCATAAAGTTGGAAGGAATAAGGTTTTCTAGTCTAATCCTGCTCAAGCTGCTGATCCAGTTCTACAGAGGAATCACTGAGTCTGTCCTCTGCACCTCTGTGACTGTCTGGTTTGGTTCTGCAACCCAACAGGACAGACAGACTTCAGAGAGTAATTAGGACTGCTGATTAAAAAAAACAGTTGCTACGATCCTGCCTTCCATCGAGGACCTGTACACTGCACGAGACAAAAAGAGGGCTGTGAAAATATGTACAGACCCCTCACATCCTGGAAATAAACTATTTCAATTTCTCCTCTCAAAACGACGTTATAGAGCACTGCATATCAGAACAACTAGACATAAGTTTTTTCCCAAACACCATCACTCTGCTAATTCCCACAACACTGTTCAACTATTTACTAAGTCTGCATTACTATCACTATTAATCTTCTCATCACTCCTTACCACCCATCCCCTCCCACTTGCGACTGTACGACTGTAACTTTGTCGCTTGTATCCTTACGATTTTTATTGACTGTTTCCTGGTATGATTTGATTGCTTATTTGTATCCTATGACTATTATTAAGTGTTGTACCTGATGATTCTTGATGAATGTATCTTTTCTTTTTATGTACAGTGAGAGCATTTGCACCAAAGACAAATTCCTTGTGTGCCCAGTCACACTTGGCCAATAAAGAATTCATTCATTCATTCATTCATTCATTCATTCATTCATTCATTCATACATGCATTCATTTGGATTTATTTTATTTATTTAATTTCTATCCCACCATTATGATGATGATGATGATGATGATGATGATGATGATGATGATGATGATGATGCCAGTGAACATATGCTCCTATTTTCCCCACAACAACCCTGTGAAGTGGGTTGGGCTGAGAGAGAGATTGCTTGCATGGCCAAGAAAACTGTAGGGACTTATGCAGGCAGTCACCAGGCATCAAGACGGACTCAAAGGCAATATATATTATATTTTTATATACACATATATTTATACATTCTACATTATATTTAGATATTCTATATTATATTTATATATATAATGAAATGCCTTTGAATCAGTGTTGACTCCTGGTCACCCCTGCAGTTTCATTGGCAAGGTTTTGTGGAAGTGGTTTGCCCTTGCCTTCCCCATCCGAGGGCTGAGAGGGATCGGCCCAAGTCACCCAACTGGGTCTGCGCCCAAGGCAGGAACAGAGCTCACAAGACTCCTGCTTTTTAACCCCTACAACAGGGCTGGGCTGCTGGGGGTTCAGCAAGGATTCAGGAGAGCTCCTACCTAAGATTCGGCACAGCTTGGAGAACCCCCAAATCCAGGGGTGGGATTCTACCATTTCACCGCTATTCGTTAGAACCGCTTGTTAATATTCTAAGCAGTTCGGAGAACCAGTTGTTAGAAGAAATTACTGGCCTAATCCTGTAAGAAAGACAGGAAGGAAACATTCTGGTGTTGCTTACAGNCCTAATCCTGTAAGAAAGACAGGAAGGAAACATTCTGGTGTTGCTTACAGAAACTGCCTCTCTGTTAACCCTTATTATAATCTTGGCAGGACTAGACTTCCTGTCTCAGGAACTTCTCTGGAGTTTTTTCCCCTCCTTTGCTGGTATTTGCTTGTGGGAAGTGACCATTTAAAGTTACAGTGGCACTGAAAAAAGTGACTTATGACCATTTTTCACACTTATGACTGTTGCAGCCTCCCTCGATGTGAGTGATATTGATTGGCCACACCCAGCCAATAACATGACCACCAAGCCATGTCCACCACCAAGTCACATTACCACCATCTAAGCCATGCCCACCACCCAACCCATGCCCACATCACCAGTTGTTAAAAATTTGAATTCCACCCCGCCCAAATCTCACTCCTGGCTGTGGTTTAACTCTTTCCCCCTGGTCCATTTTCCTTCTTCCTTCTCCTGGCTGTGTATTGCAAGTCCCCAGTCAGCGAACTGAAGTTCCTCATTGCATAAACCAGAAGGCAAGAGAAGAAGAGAGAAAATATGCTAGAATCTCCTGGGAACCAGGTGAGGTAGCAGCAGGGAAGGGAATAACTGATGAGAAACTGAAGCTGTGCTGCCTTTGTTTCACAGAACCTGGCTATAACCAAGGGTGAGGTTCTTTTACCAAATCAAATAAATACTGTTTTATAATTATAGTTACTTGCTAGTAAGGTGAACAAGATGATATGCAAGAAGAGTACTACACTCCTGTGCTCACAACAGAATACCAACCTTGAACTATGCCGCCTATGGTTGGACTTGAGTGTAGTACACAAAATTATCTGCTACCACGTCCTACCCATCAATGGCTACTCCAGCTTCAACCGCAACAATACAAGAGTACACAACAGATACAAACTCAAAGTAAACCGCTCCAAACTTGATTGCAGAAAGTACAACTCCAGCAACAGAGTGGACAATGCCTAGAATGCACTACCTGACTCTGTTGTTACATCTACTAACCCCTACTCCTTTAACCTCAAACTAACCACTATTGACCTCACCCCATTCCTATGAGGTCTATAGGGGGCGTGCATAAGTGCACCATCGTGCCTGCCCTCCCTGTCCTATTGTCCCCATTTATTCGTACCTATTTCTTGTATCCATACTCATGCTTGTAAGCGATTGACAAACCAAATAAATAAAAAAATAAATAAAACAAAACATATAACCAACTTGGTAAAAGCGCAGGTACATTTTGCCTTCCCCAAAAGAGTTATCATGTGATCCCAAAACAATAAAAGAGCTTCAAAGCAGGAGTGGTAATCAGCTGGTTCTGACCAGTTTGGGAGAACCAGTAGCGGAAATTTTGAGAAGTTCGGAGAACCGGCCAATCCCACCTCTGACTGGCCCCGCCAACCCCGTCTCTTCTCTGCCTCCCATCGAGTCCCAGCTGATCGGCTGGGTCTCCTTTGGTTGCCCTGCACAGGAGAACGGAGCTGGAAAGCAGGTTAATGGGGTGAGGAGGGAAGGAGGATTTTGCAGTATCCTTCCCCTGCCACGCCCACCAAGCCACACGCACAGAACTGGTAGTAAAATTTTCTGAATCCCACCACTGCTTCAAAGCACTCTCAGTTATTGCTTTGAGTTCAGATTGCGGTAAAAAACATTTCCCATGCAAGTATCTCCCTTCTTTTCAAAGGAGCAGAAGGAAGCCCTCCCAACCCACTCCTGCCTCCTCTCCTACCTTCTACAGAGAGTCATGTTCTCCGGCAAATTTTGTCATCTGCCTTAACCCAGCTGACATCTCCCAGATCTCTGAGGGCAACTCAGTTCTCCAACTCCCTCCAATGTCCTCGAGGTCATAGGTGACATCACAATTGCAGGCTGCATTCACCCCAGGCAGGGCCAGCGATGGAAGCCTGGAAGTGGCCCAGAAGGCAACAGCGACGGCTGACCAAGCCTGCCCACAAAAGCTGGCCGGATGCGTTTTCTGTCCCTTCAGAAAGCCAAGGAAATTTCTTTCCTTGACGCTTTCAGGCATAATTCTTTTCATTCATTCCACACCCCAGGAAAAAAAACCAAAACAAACCTTTACCACTGTTACCAATCAAAGAAGTGAAAGAAGCAAAAGCGGAAGCCAAAGAAAATTCAGGTCCTTACTCCTTACATAAATAAGGAACTTTTTCCTCCGTGGGTAGAACATTTAGCGGAAGCAGTTTCTGAAAAAAGCAACAAATAAATAAATAAATAGAGCCCTATGGAGATTCTCTGTCATGCAGGTCATGAAAAAGTGCTGTTTCAAAAAGGCAGCTGGACTTTGTTGCTTCCTTGAGGACGTTTTGCTTCTCATCTAAGAAGTTTCTTCACACTAACACACACAGACACACACACACACAGAGAGAGAGAGAGAGAGAGAAAGAGAGAGATTTTTGCAGACTGGTTTCACATCAGAGGTGGTATCCAGGCGGTTCTGACCAGTTCTGGAGAACCAGTAGCAGAAATTTTGAGTAGTTCAGAGAACCAGCAAATCCCACCTCTGACTGGCCCCGCCAACCCCATCTATTCTCTGCCTCCCATTGAGTCTCAGCTGATTGGCTGGCTCTTCTTTGGTTGCCCTGCACAGGAAAACAGAGCTGGAAAGCAGGCTAGAGGGATGGGGAAGGAATGGAGATTAACCTTTTTGCTTGTATCCTAATGAGTTATTATATTATACTTTTTCCTGGTATGATTTGATTGCTTATTGTACCCTATGACTATTATTAATTGTTGCACCTGATGATTTTTCACTCTTGACGAATGCATATTTTCTTTTATGTACACAGAGAGCATTTGCATCAAGACAAATCCCTTGTGTGTCCAATCAAACTTGGCCAACAAAAATGAATTCTAATTCTAGTGTACTTACATTAATAAGCCATTGCAAAGGGTCCAGAGATATAGCAGTTCCTTCAAGGGTTGCTATTAGACAAAAGACCCCATCTCGTCTCAAGCTGCGTATCTTATACCTTCTTTTTTACTGACATATTCATCCCAGTTTCACTTCCTCATTCTTTCTTACTTTCTTACTGACTGTCACTGTCTGTAAGCACCTGTGTGCATTTAAAGCTCTCAGACACTTGTAGCTTTCCGCTCCTCATTTTCCACAGTCTCATTCTTCCTGCTCTAAGTATGAGGGAACTGCGGTCAGAGAGATGACCCAATCAAGCATCCATCCTACATGAAGAACAGCTCATTACCCAGGGTGGGATTCTACCGGTTCGGACTGGTTTGGGTGAACCGGTAGTTCCCGGTGATCATTTGACCCTGTCCACCTGCCCCTGCTCTAAAAGTAAAGGTAAATGTTCCCCTTGCACATATGTGCCAGTTGTTTCTGGCTCAAGGGGGAGGTGCTCATCTCCATTACAAAGCTGAAGACCAGCACTGTCTGAAGACGTCTCTGTGGTCATGTGGCCGGCATGACTGAATGCCAAAGGCACATGGTCCCTATTTTTCTACTTGCATTTTTTACATGCTTTCAAACTGCTAGATTGGCAGAAGCTGGGACAAGTAATGGG
>BHFT01021244.1:0-27908 GCA_004320025.1 Laticauda laticaudata
AAAGACTTTTGCTGCTTTCCTTGCATGCAGCCAAAAGCAGAAGAAAGAAGCAGAAAGAAGCAGCCCAGTGGCCAGGCCAGGCTTGTGGGGTGAGTGGGACAAGTTCCCCCCCTCCACCCTCACTACCTCGTGTTGTTTGCAATGCAAGTGACACAAGCCTTGTGTTCCCGCGGGCCATGTGGGCAGCGCAGCCTTGTGTTCCCACACAGCCTGGATTAATTGCTTTGGGGGGGTGCTTTTGGGGATGACATTTCTCTGCAGACCACCAAAATTTTCTCGTGGACCACCAGTGGTCCGCGGCCCACTGGTAGGCAATCACTGCCCTAGACTGTCCTCTATTTCCGTGTTTTGCAGGAAGCGCATACTCACCAAACCGGTTGTTACACTGGTTGAACCCCACCCCTGTCATTACCCAACCCTTCAACATGGTGAAGAGGAAGATGCTATCACACAACTAGAGACAGACTCCAAAGACCCAGAAAACAGGTTTTTTCTTGCTTTTTTGAAATAGTTAAAGGGAGGGAGGCATCTGCCAGGGACCAGGGATGTGGTTTTGACAGAAGTGGCCTGGATGTTTTTAATCTCCCAAATCTTCTACAGATAATCCTCAAGTGACGACCACAACCAAATGTATGTTGCCAAGTGAAACCTTTGTTCAATGAGCTTGCCACCTTTTATGACTTTTCTTGTCACAGTTGTTAAGTGAGCCATTGCATTCGTTAAGGTGGGTGACCCGATTGTTAAGTGAATTTGGCTTCCCTTATTGACTTTGCTTATCAGAAGGTCACAGAAGAGGAACATGTGACTCTGGAACAGTGCAGTGGTCATAAATGCGAGTCATATGCCAAGCGTCCTAATCTGGATCACATGACCATGGGGATGTTGCAACAATCCTAAGTGTGAAAGTCCCTCATAAATCCCTCTTTTCAGTGCCATTGTAACTTGGAAGCGTCACTAAATGAACTGCTGTAATAATATGAAGCTATCATACGCCTTTTTAACTTGGTTTCAGTCTTTTGAAAGAGGATTTCTTTTTCTGTTCCTATGTTGCAGCAAATGGGCCTCCTGTTGCCCTATTACTATCAAAAAGGTGTTCATAATAAAGATACGGGATAATATCCTTCAAAATCCCATTAAAAAGGTTTTCTTCTTTCTTTTTGCGGCCGCAATACCTGCTTTGACCACCGGATGGCACAGTTTTTTGTCTCATACAATTAATATTGAGGCCATGGCAGCAACATTCTCTCTGAGGGACAGAAAATTGTGCCATCCTGTGGACCAAGAAGGAATAGCAGCCACAAAAAGAAAGAAACCTTCTGAATGGGGTTTCAAAGGTTATTATGCTGTAGATTAACATCTTATTAATATTAATATGACAACATGAGACCGAAAAGAGGATCAGAAACAGAAATCCTGCTTCAAAAGCCTGAAACCGAGGTAAGAAGGCGTAGGATGGTTTTAGTGGTATCGGTAAGAAGCAGAAATCGGTGACATGCAGTGGCCAAAGCAGGCAGAACATCCTCAAATAGAATTAGGGCTAAGTTTAGGGTTAGGGTGAAGTTAGTGTTAGGGATTAGGGTTTGTTTTATAGTTATGGTTAGGATTAGGGTTAAGTTTAGGGTTAGGGTTAGGGTTGGAAGGTACCTTGGAGGTCTTCTGGTCCAACCCCTTGCTTACATAGGAACCTGTATAGCATTTCAGACAATCTCTTGTCCAATGTCATCTTAAAAACTTCCAGTGATGCAGCACCAACAACTTCTGGAGGCAAGTTGTTCCACTGATTAAGTGTTCTAACTGTAAGAGAATATCTCCTTAGTTCTAAGTTGCTTCTCTCCTTGATTAATTTCCATCCATTGCTTCTTGTCTTTGGAGCTTTGGAGCATATCTTGACCCCCACTTCTTTGTGGTGACCCCCTAGATACTGGAAGACTATCATGTCAGCCCCTCGTCCTCCTTTTCATTCAACCAGACATACCCAATTCCTGCAACCATTCTTTACACGTTTTGCCTTTATGATGTATGATCATGTGGTTGATCATAATTTCAGAATTTCAAAATTCAGATCTTCCCAGCCAGCTTCCTATTTGCAAAGTCACTGGGGGAAGCCAGATTTGTCGAACAATCTAATAATTCACTTATAACAACTGCAATGGTTCAGTTAACAAACCATGCCAAAATGGTCATAGTGTGTGGCTCACTTAACAACAGTCTTGCTTAGCAATGGAAATTCTGGCCTCAACTGTGGTCATAAGTCAAGAACTACCTGTAGTTCTGTATCAAGGTTAACTTTATAGATATGCCTTCCCTGTTGGTATCCCGCTCACCATACGGGTATCTTCCACATTTCCTGAAATATGGAAGATGTTCTTCTGGTCTGAATTGGAACCTGGTACTTTCATCCCAATTAAGTGCCAGCTGGGACCTCTGCTCCAAGCACCCTCATTTGCAAATTGTCATGTGGGAAGAAATATCCATCTGGCTCAGTTGCAAGCTGGGAGAAAGACACTGGAAACATGGAGGCTGATTGGAAAGATGGTTCAAGGATGAAGCAGAACAACATGTGGCTCTGAAAAGCTGACCACATGCAGTTGAGGGTGGGTTTTTTTATACCTGCTCTGAGCTTTGCACTTGAGCTTCCTGTTCCTGTGCAAGAACATGTTTTCTATTGGCTGTTGTAGGGGTTATGCAGGGGTCATAGCTGGCTCTGTAAGTTGTCTTGAGCTGTCTGGTTTGGTTGAAGTTTGGACTGCTGAGTGAAAGAGGCTTGTGTTCTGAAAGGCTGTTGGACAATTCCTTTATGGCTAAATGGCTTTGTCCTGGTTTGGATTTTGAGTGAGGGATGCTGGTCTGATGAAGTTACCTAGTTTGGGTATATTGAAACATCTGCAAGAAAACAAGCAAGCTCAGAGAGTACCCAGGACCCCTCATGTCAATCCTGAGCTACAAATATTCTCCTTTATTAGTACTGATGATGTTACCTAGTTGGGTAATGAAACGTCTGCCAGAAAACAACCAAGTCCAAAGAGCACCAAGTATTCCACAATCTTCCTTCTCCTTTCTGAAAACTCCCCTCGTTTCTAGCACTGATGATATTACCTAGTTGGGCAACAAAATGCCTGCCCAGAAAATCACCAAGCTCAACTAGCACCAAGGACTTCATGGTTTGATCCTGAGCCACAAATATTCTTTTCCGTTGATACCTCAACCTCTGGGTTTCCAATAAAGTCTGTGTTTGCAGCTAAATCTTTCCCCCTGCTGGAAGGCTGAATTTCAAAGGGTACATAATGAATTGGTCCTCATTTTACCAACCTTGGACAGATGGAAGGCTGAATCACCCTTGAGCCCTGTTGAGGATTGAACTGCTGGCGGTCAGCAGAATTAGCCTGCAACACTGCATTCTAGCCACTGTGCCACCATTGCTATGATCCACATTCAAAATTCAGACAGTCACATGACTACTCATATTTTCAACTGTCTGCAGTGTCTCATGGTCATATTTTATGTTGGTTTTGCAAAAAAATGGCATTTACTTCCAGTTGTCAGGAAAAACTGACCCATGACAAACCAGGGGTTTGCTTTATCACTGTGGTATCTGCTTAAAAATTAACCAGGAAAAAGACCATAGAACTTTTTGAGGCTTTACGATTGTCAAGATTTAATGATCGCAATGGGAAGGCTCCATTACGGTTGTAACTTGAGGACTTTGGAGCATTTGGCAAAAGTAGCGGTATTCTAGGTCAGCCATTTTAACACTGAATTTGATGTAAAGTTGGCCCGGCTATTGGCAGAGATTCTAATGTAGAAACAAAGCAGGAAGTTAAGAGTTCAGAGAAGTTGATGGGAAAATGTTTATTATGGAAGATGTTATAAGTACACACGTATGTGGAGATTTGTCTGCATCCTGAAATCAACACTGGGATTTTACATGCAGAATTAATAAACTGTTACATAATATTTAAAGACATGTAACATCCCAGAGAAATGTCATTTGGCTCAACAAAGCAAGGAACTAAAGGATCAGATTTCCTTTATTTAAACTTTTAAAGATACCTAAACCACGAATATATCTATATATATAAAAATAGCCTTTTATATTTCTTCTCCCACTCATTCATTTTGGAAAATTTCACAAGGAAGAATTTTACCTACCTGCCTAAGAACCCACCCAAATCAACTCTGGTGGTGTTAAAAGTTTATTTTGTAAGACTAAGATAGCTGTATCTGGATTAAATAAAAAGGTGGTTTTGCAAAAATTTGGATTTTGAATATAACACAGTGGTACAAAATATGAATTGCACCCTCAGGCACCTGCAGTTTCACTTCTGGCACAATTGAGTCCACAATCTTTACTCAGAGAATTTTAATGCCAACTTGAAAAAAAATAGTTGAGGAAAAAAAATGTATATTAAAAAAAATGTTTTGAGGACTAACAGGTGAATCAAACAACAGGAAGCATAGTTTTCTGCATCAGGCACCACCGCCAGCCAAACACAAAGCATAAAAAAATCCAAATGCAAAGAGAAAAGCAACATTAAAATATAAATTTTAGCAGTTGGTAAAACTTCTAAACAGTTTAGGTACCGGATTTTTTTTAAAAAATCCCCCATTTATGTAACGCTAGCAATGCAAGGAAAATGGTACCAAGCACCCATGTTTCGAAGAATCAAATTCAGTAGTTAGTAGATTGATTTATTGACTATCGATGTACAATCATATGTGAAATTAAGAACCCACCAAAATCAACCCTGGTGGTGTTAAAATTTGACTTGGTAAGACGGAGCGCTGCCATATTCCGACAAATAAACAGGAGGACGTGGAGAATACAGGGCATGGAGGGAAGTGAAGAGTGTTTGTATCCCAACCGTTTTTAGATTCTTTTCTCATAGCATTTTCCTCTTCTCAAACTCCTGGGAGGATTAAGAAAAAAAGGAGGTTTTTAACCAAAGCCGCACAGTGGTTAGGATGGTGAGTTCAGCTTAGCAAGCTCACGTTTGAGACTCCGAGTGTTGTCCTTGGATGGGGTGAGCTCCCGTCCTTTGCACCAGCTCCTGCCGGGGGCATGAAAGGAGCCCTCAAGTGGGCATCCCCAGGCAACGGTGATGTTATTGGCTAATCCTTTCATCCCGGAAGTGCCTCAGAACAACCACCAAAGCTGCAACAAATTCTTCCCAATTGTCTTCCTTTCCCATTTCTCTTCTTTGTCCCAGACTGTCTCTGCCTGGCCTGGCATGCAAATTAGCACCTTGTTAAAATGCTCTGATCTCACAAGAAGGCGGGTGAGTGTAACTGCAGGGGACGGAGGCTGGCAAATGTGAATCCTTAGTTGATCCGGAGAGCGACAGCAACTCTCGATAAGCTGCACAGCCTGGTTAATGTAATTCTGTAAAATGCCCCTTTATTTTCTGTGCTAAGGGCAGCTAACAATAAAATAACATAAAAGGGTAACATGTCTGTCTGTTCTGTTCTTCTGTTCTGCTCTGCTCTGTTCTGTTCTATCCTATCTATCTATCTATCTATCTATCTGTCTGTCTGTCTGTCTGTCTGTCTGTCTGTCTGTCTGTCTATCTATCTACCTACCTACCTACCTACCTTGTCTATCTGTCTCTATCTATCTATATCTGTCATCTATCATTTATCTATCTGTCTCTATCTCTATCTCTATCTTATCTATCTATCTATCTATCTATCTATCTATCTATCTATCTATCTATCTATCTATCTATCTAATCTATCTTCGATCTATCATCTGGACCTACCTATCTACCCATCATCTGCCTATTTATTTTCTCTCTCTCCACCCCCCCACCTACCTACCTACCAATCATCTATCTACTTATCATACATCCATCTCTCCATGCATCCATCCATCTCAGCCTGGCATCGCCTCATTTTAATCTTGCAAGAAACATGTGAGCTAAACCAGGAAAGGCCCCTTGCAGGGTGGAATAAGGGCTGGGACACACGTAATTCACTCAACACTGTCCCAACTATTTACTAAGTCTGCATTATTATTAGTATTACTAATCCTCCCATCCTTCCTTTCACCCATCTCCTCCCACTTGTGACGGTATGACTATAACTCTGTTGCTTCTATCCTTACGATTTTTACTGACCGTTTCCTAGTATGATTTGATTGCTTATTTGTATCCTATGACTATTATTAAGTGTTATACCTGATGATTCTTGACTAATGTACCTTTCCATTTATGTACACTGAGAGCATTTGTCCCAAAGACAAATCCCTTGTGTGTCCAATCACACTTGTCCAATAAAGAATTCAATTCTGTTCTATTCTAATTCTATTCTATTTTATTCTATTTCTATTTCATTTATTTTATTATTCTATTCTATTCTATTCTGTTCATTCTATTCTATTCATTCTATTCTTATTCTATATTTCTATCCTATCCTATCTCTATCCCTATTTCTTTTCTATTCTGCCCATTCTCCCCCCACCTAAGAAAGAAGTAGAGCAGACTTCACAATGGCCAAGATTTGGATTCTGTCCCAAGGCAGCCTCGTTTATTCAGGTTTTCATGACTAACCTTGTACATCGTGGATCCAAGCTGGGCAGGAGACATACTGACAACCACCCCAGCATTCTGCAGGGCGGCAATCTTCTCTTTGGCTCCACCTTTTCCACCAGCGATGATGGCTCCTGCATGGCCCATTCTCCTGCCCGGAGGTGCAGTGACTCCGGCTATAAACGAGACCACAGGTTTGGCGTTCGAACCCTGGGAGAGAGAGAGAGAGAGAAAAAGAAAGAGCCACATTTCAGAAAGCCAAGCAGAATTACAATCGGCCCGGGGGAGAGTAATTAACAAGCACGGTCAGAGAATAAAGGATGCATTTAAGCTCTCAGAGAAGGATGCCACAGCAGCGGCTTAGAGTTTGGGAGCTCAGAAAACTGGAGCAGAAGTGTGGTGCTGTGTATAAGCTGGTCATGAAAACTCCACAAAGGCCAAGTTGCAAAGACAGAAAACAGCTTTTGTTGGAGATGTTTGAGGGCAAAACCAGCATTGCGTGGCCCCCTAAACGGTGCTGAGTGTTGTGGTTTGCCGGCAGCAGAGTCGGACAGTGGGGGAAGAACGGGGACCAGTCCAGGAGTCTGGAGAGGACTCCGGTGAGGACTCTGGCGAGGGTCCTGTGTACGATGCAGAGATGGGGCCAGGACCATCTGGGGACGGGGTGCTGACTCTGGAGCCTCTGGAGTCTCACAGCAGCAAGGCAGAGGAACAAGGGGAGCCTGTTCCTAGTGTGCATGTTCACAGAGCTGCTAGAAGGCGAGAGCAACTGAAACAAAAAGAGCAACTCGGGAGTAAGGCTGGGAGATGATTGCCCCTCCCTTAAGGGATAAAAGTCAGACCTCAATGACAAAACCTTTGCCGGGAGCAAAGTACTTCGATCAGTTCCAAGTCCTCCTTGAAGCTCTGTGTACTTCGGTTGGTTTCTTTTATACTTCATTGGATACTTCTGTTTTTGGCAGCATTCCACAGAACTGAAAGAAGTGTGCTTATCTTGGGGAAGTTTAAGATTAGTTCTGGCTGGGAACAATTTCCAGTGTTGCAATAAAATAGATTTTGCTTTTAAAACAAGTTTGTGATTAATTACGTTTGTTGAAACTTGGGTCAGAACACTGAGTTCCAACTGAGCCTGTTTGTGCCATTGATAGAATGGCAGCTCCCCCAATATGCACATGCAGAATTCAAGCTATTTTAGCTAATTATTTCATCATTCTTTTTAAACAGAGGATAGCAAACACGGAGTAGCTGAGCCATGAAAAGCTTCAGGAGAGAAGAGGTGAAGGAACGCTTAAATTGGTCTCAGCTCTACATGGCTTAGAGCTATGTTATTTGAAGTTTTATTTACCTGACCCACCAAAGCAGGGAGGCATGGGATGGCATGGGGCCCCTCTCTTCAGAAGGTCCACCTGGTGGGACCAAGAAGCAGGGCCTTCTCTCTGGTGGCTCCTTTCTTATAGAACATCATCCCTGGTGAGATAACATGGACCCCAACTTTGCCACTCTTTCACAAGACCTGTTCTGACCAAGGCTTATAGAGATACTAACAAACACACGTTAGTCCCCAAACCCTTTTTTCATTATTTCAGCGGCTGTGAATTTTAGTCATTCACAGCCCATAATGGGTCTCAAACAGTTGGTAAATAGTCCCATGGAAGTCTGCCAAAGTCCTTCAGGATAAGTCTGAGATAAGCATGCATCTTTATCTTCCTTGAAATGTTGCCAATGACTAAATGGCCAATTAGTTATACGAGGCCAAAATGGAACACAAATTCAACACCGAGCTCCAGATTTCAACCAACCAGTATGAACAAAATTGCTTCCTGCAAAGATTCCTGTCCCTTTGCTCCTCCTTTTATGTCTTATGGGAGGGGCCAATCACCCCCAAGCCTTACTCCCGAGTTGCCCCTTTTGTCTTAACTGTTCTTGCCTTCTGGCAGCTCTGTGCACGCGCGCACTGGGAACAGGTTCCCCTTGTTCCTCTGCCTCGCTGCTGTCAGATTCTGGAGGCTCCGGAGTCAGCACATAACTCCCAGATGGCCCTGGCCCCATCTCTTCATCGGACGCAGATCCCTCATCCGAGTCCTTCACAAACTCCCAGACTGGCCTATGTTCCGCAGCTCCACAGGCTGCCAACGGATCACAGCAATGCTCTGAGGTCATGGTTCTGCCTGGGAACTCCAGAGGGATATACAGCCCATATAGCTTGTCTGATTTTTGTCACCAGAGAAGTTGGGGTTTGTTGGTTTTTGTTTTTGTTTTTAACTGGGGTTTCACCTTTGTATGACGCCTGAAATTGGCTGAGTTGGGTGGCCATATTTTTTTTTAATAAACAAACGGGCAAATTGTCAAATGTTAATGACAGAAATAAAAGGGCAGTTTTCTGACTCAGTGTGCTAATAATGACTAGATTGATATGCTAACCTGATTTGCAGCATGAATGGTTTTTAACAAGTTGTTAAAACATTTAAAACAATAAAAGAGCAAAGATGGCAGGGAAAATAAATTCAGATGAGAACAAGAGAATGGGAGGGAGGGAAAGAGAAAGGAAGGAAAGAAGAAAGAAAGAAAGAGGGAGGGAGGGAGGGAAGAAGGAAAGGAGGGAGAGTCAACCTCACCAAAAAACAAAATAAGAAGAGATTGTCTTCTTATTCTCTGGAAGAAAACACATTTTCAGATAGAATTTCACCTTTTCCAGTCACCCTTCTATACAGGGATATAAAAATCTTCCCGAATGGAAAGACATTTCTGGAACATTCCCACTTACAGAGTTATTTTGTTTAAGGAAGTCCGCGGCATCTTCTTCAGCATTCCCACCGATCTCCCCTATCAATATGATCCCACTAGTGTGGGGATCCTTCAGGAAGACATCCAGGCAGTCAGTAAAATTTGTCCCGTTAAAGGGATCACCTCCAATCCCTGTAAAAAAAATAAAATTGGATTAAAGAGCCACGAAGGAGCGATAATAGCTATTCGGAAGCCACTGAGGAGTTTGCTTTCTTTTAAAAACCAACCATTGTAAAAGGATTTAGCGTTGAATAACTGTTGTGATTTTTCAACTGTTTTTTTTTGCAAGAAATTCCTGATCGTTCTGGTTTGGGCAAAATATAAACACAGATAGTCCTCGACTTACCACAATTCATTTCGTGACCGTTTGAAGTTACAAGGGCACTGGAAAAAGTGACTTCTGACCATTTTCCACACTTATGACTGTTTTAGCATCCCTGTGATCAAAATTTGAATGAACTGGTTCCTGTTTGTGACGGTCGCAGCATCCCAGGGATCCCGTTATCCCCTTTTGCGACCTTCTGGTGAGTGAAGTCAATGGGGGAAGCCTTCACAACCGTGTTACTAACTGAACAATTGCAGCAATTCACGTGACAATTGTGTCGAGACAAGTCGCAACATGGGGCAAAACTCACTTAACAAATGTCTCGGTCAGCTACAAATCCTGGGTTCAACTGCGGTTGTAAGTCGAGGATTACCTGTATGCAACACACACACACACACACACATCCAGATGGGAAATCTTCCATTCAAGGTTAAGAGAACCCTTCCTCCCTTGTTGTTCCTTAGAAGTTTTTTTAGCAAGTAAAAATATATATATTATTTGTAAAATGAGGTTGTACTATGTGAGCCTTCGGAAGTTGTCCCTGGAGGTTTTCAAGAAGAGACTGGACTGCCATCTGTCAGAAATGGTGTAGGGTCTTCTGCTTGGGTGGGGAGGGTTGGACTAGATGACCTATAAGGTCCCTTCTCTTAATGGCAGGTTAATTCTGGTATAGAAAAACAGCCCAGTTAAAAATCTGGCCAGAATTGAAACAGAATGGAACTCAAAGGAGAGTAGAAGAATTGTAGAATAAAACAGATTTCACTGTTTTCACAGCCAGATCAGTGGTGGTATGCTACCAGCTCGGCTTACTGGCTTGGCTGAACCAGTAGTAAAAAAACCCCTGACAAACCGGCTCCTCCGACAATCAGCTGAGAGGATAAAAGTAGCAACAAGCACATGGGTGGGTGTGAGGGTCGCTCCTAGCTTTTCGTTTCTTCCTCCTCTCAGCTGACTGGCACGTTAGGGGCATGTGCCCCTGCGATCACGCACCGAACCAGTAGCAAACAAGGTAGGAACCCACTACTGAGCCAGATGAACACTGGACCTGCAAAAAAAAAAAATGAACTACTCAAATGCTCTCTGGCTAATCATTTATTCAGAGAACTTAATCACATGTGGATTTAATTTCTCCTCGACCGAAGGGGTGCCGGAAACCTCTGAATGAATTTGTTAAAACTCATTCCAGTATAAATGGATGCTTTGCTACATTTTTTCATTTCACTGACTCAAGTCCACTTTGTGTGAACATTTGAGAGCCTACTCTCTGTCTTACCACCCCCCTGAGGAATGCGGCGAGTATGTCTCATACGGCAAAGGTCTGCCTTTGCTGTCCTATAAATAGAAGGCAGTTATGTCATCTGATTCCCCTATGGGCAATTTTGCAGGGGAGCAGGTGACATGCAGGAGAACTACAAAGTTCAGAACTTCATTTCAGCACCAAAAAGCAGGACAAGAAGCAATGGGTAGAAACTAATCAAGAAAAGAAGCAATATAGAACTAAGGAGAAATCTCCTGATGGTGAAAACAATACTCTTTACTCAGTCAGAGAATTTTAATGCCAACTTGAAAAAAAATAGTTGAGAAAA
Organism: Laticauda laticaudata; assembly: GCA_004320025.1. NCBI lineage: Eukaryota > Metazoa > Chordata > Lepidosauria > Squamata > Elapidae > Laticauda > Laticauda laticaudata. The sequence goes on from BHFT01021244.1 coordinate 11,220, forward strand.
AAATGTATATTAAAAAAAATGTTTTGAGGACGAACAGGTGAATCAAACAACAGGAAGCATAGTTTTCTGCATCAGGCACCACCGCCAGCCAAACACAAAGCATAAAAAAACCCAAATGCAAAGAGAAAAGCAACATTAAAATATAAATTTTAGCAGTTGGTAAAACTTCTAAACAGTTTAGGTACCGGATTTTTTTAAAAAAATCCCCCATTTATGTAACGCTAGCAATGCAAGGAAAATGGTACCAAGCACCCATGTTTCGAAGAATCAAATTCAGTAGTTAGTAGATTGATTTATTGACTATCGATGTACAATCATATGTGAAATTAAGAACCCACCAAAATCAACCCTGGTGGTGTTAAAATTTGACTTGGTAAGACGGAGCGCTGCCATATTCCGACAAATAAACAGGAGGACGTGGAGAATACAGGGCATGGAGGGAAGTGAAGAGTGTTTGTATCCCAACCGTTTTTAGATTCTTTTCTCATAGCATTTTCCTCTTCTCCAACTCCTGGGAGTTTGTCCTATATCTCTTTTTCTATACCAGAATTAACCTGTGAATTAACCTGTGAAAACAATTAATCAGTGGAAAAACTTGCCTCCAGAAGTTGTCAATGCTCCAACACTGAAAGTTTTTAAAAAGATGTTGGATGGCCATTTGTCTGGAGTGGTGTAGGATTTCCTGCCTTAGCAGGGAGTTGGATTGCCCCTTCCAAATTCTGTTATTCTGTTAAATCCGATAAACCTTCAGATAATTGGAGTTTCTAATCAGAAACTTTTATTCAGGAGCAGAGGCATCAGGAGCAAATTAAATGAAACTCTGCAATTTTAACGTTGCCCTTCTTCAAAACTGGCTTCAGATATTATTTTGTCATGAAGTCAAACTCAGGAGGATACCCATTCTTCCATTTTAACCCTTCTGGTTAAAGAAATACACTCAGAATGTTTTGTGAATGCATCTACGGGGATTCCCAAAGATGCTTTTTTCGAAAGGCAACTGAACTTTTCTTGATTTTTCTTCCCCCTTGAAAACATGTCGCTTCTCATCCAAGAAGCTTTTTCAGTTCTTGGATGAGAAGTGAAGCGTCTTCAAGGGGGAAGAAAAACCCAAGAACCTCCATCGGCATCTATGGGGCAATGCACAGTTCAATCCCAATAATCAGAATTCTTCTCCTGACATGGCTCAATTCCCCCCCCCCCTTAATTCTCTTTGCAAANTCCCCTGACATGGCTCAATTCCCCCCCCCCCTTAATTCTCTTTGCAAAATACACATTTAAGAGAGAAGGGAAGAGGGGAAGGGTGTCTATGTAGTTTCTACAATCATATGTGTGTGGTCTTACACATGAACTGAGCCTCTTTCAAACCCACCAACACAGAAGGACTGTCCCAATCCAACTTGAGTTGTTTGATGGACGGCTTCATAAGTCAAAGTGCCAGATCTGGATACAATACCTGGAAAAGAAAAAAAAATGAAAAGGGGAGAATGAAGTATCGAGCTGATAACTGGTTTCACTGTTTCTACAATGCAAAGGATGAGCCAAACAATTTCAGAATTATTCTTGGGCGTTTTCATCATGTGTGTACTGACTTTATGGGGATATCAGCAGAGAAGATTACAAATGGATATCCCATGATGGCAGAAGACTTGGCAAAGGGTTGTTAAGTGTGAACAGATTGCCAAGCGCCTGAACTGTGTGTTCTGACATAGGCTTCGTCAAATGTAATGAAACACAAACTTGTTTTAAAAGCAAAACCTATTTTAATGCAAGGCTGGGAATTGCTTTCATTCCCAGCCAGAACTAATCTTAAACAGTTCCCCAAGATAAGCCCACACTTGGCAGTGCTGGGGAATGCTGCCAAAAACAGAAGTCTCCAAATTAATCATACCAGAAACCAACCGAAGTACCAGAACAAAAAATCAGATTACACAGAGCTTCAAGGAGGACTCGGAATCTATTGAACTACTTTGCTTCCTGCAAAGGTTTCGTCATTGAGGTCTGACTTTTATCCCTTATGGGAGGGGCAATCACCTCCCAGCCTTACTCCCGAGTTGCCCTTTTTGTTTCAACTGCTCTCGCCTTCTAGCAGCTCTGCGCACACACACACACACGGAACAGGCTTTCCTGGGTCCTCTGTCTTGCTGTTGCCAGACTCCAAAGGCTCTGAAGGCAGCACCCCACTCCCAGATGATCCTGGCCCCCTCGCTGCATCGGTCCCAGGACCCTCATCCGAGTCCTCTCCAGACTCCCTGATTGGTCCCCTTTCTTCCTCATTGTCCGATTCCGCTGCCATCTGCCGGCAAACCACAACACTGTGATCCTGCAACCATGGGGATAGTGTGGCAGTCGTAACTTTGAGGATGGGTTGTAATTTTTTTCCTGAGTATTTCAGAGTTAAGTGACTGGTCCTAAGTTGAGCATTATCTGTGCGCATGGCATAAAACTGCCATATCATGGATTTAAGAATTGCTATGAAATGCAAGGGGAATAGAATAACAGAGTTGGAAGGGACCTTGTAGGTCATCTGGTCCAACCCCCGCCCAAGCAGGAGACTCTACATCATTTCTAACAGATGGCAGCTCCCACAACTTCTGAAGGCAACTTCTGTTTCATTGGTTGATCGCTCTTACTGTCAGAAAATTCCTCCTTATTTCCAGGTTGAATCTCTCCTTGATTAGTTCCCATCCACTATTCCTTGTCTGACCTTCAAGTGTCTTGGAAAATAGCTTGACCTCTTCCTCCTCTCTGTGGTCGCCCCTCAAATATTGGAAGACTGCTATCATGTCTCCTGCAACTGTTCATCGTATGTTTTAGCTTCCAGTCCCCTAATTATCTTTGTTGCTCTTCTCTGCATTCTTTCTCGAGTCTCAACATCTTTTTATAGTGTGGTGACCAAAACTGAATCCAATATTCTAGGTGTGCTTACTACGGTTTTATAGAGCGGTGTACAGATTCATTTACCTTATCCGCATGCACTTTTAAAGATACAGACATTAATTCAAATTTGTGTAACAGAGCAAAGGAGACTTTTAAAAAATGTACCATGTTCTTATTATTTTTTTCAGAACTTACCAATTCTTCCTTTCTTGTGAATATGGCCAGGCATGATGCCAATTTTACATTCTCCAGGCTAAAAACAAAATAGAACCCCAAAACATGATCAGATTAGATCTAGGTGTCTTTTTAAACCTGTTGCAAAAGTTACTAGAAAAGCACCTAGGCATGTGCTTTCTAGAAATACAAAGCCTCTCTTTGTAAGGATTCAGAATACACAGAGTTTCCTACACATTTGCTACAGAACCTCTGACTTTCAAACTCATTTGTCACAGACCATCAGCCCTGCGTAAGTGGCACTGATCAAGCTGGCTTTTTAAAAAAAGTTTATTTTCATTAATGTCCTCACTATACAATGAGGAAGTTCCTTAAATCCCAGTTTGGAAAAATGATGGCTTATAAACATCCTCTATCTTCTTTGCTTCAATAGTGCTGTAATCTAGGCTGGACAAACGAATGAGGATCTCCGAGCTAAGGGGACTTTTGAATTTATCTGTGCCTAACCCTAATGCTAAGCTATCTGAAGGTAAGCAGAAGTAGAATCAAATCACAGTCACCAAGGATAACGGCAAAGACCGGGTTAGAATATTGATTATCCAAAGATTCCTATTATAGTTCTTTTCTCCAAGAGTTCAAGACAGCTTCCCTGGGATACCCTTCTAGCCTCATAGCCTCAACCTTACAAGATAAGGTATGGGGGGTTGAATTATCTGAGCCATGGGGAGGCATTTGATGACTGCAGGAAGATAGGGAGAGAGTGGGGGGACAGGATTAGACAGGAGAGAGAAGGGAGAAAGGGAGGCAGGGAGGGGAAAGGAGACAGATAGGGAGAGAGAGAGGAGGAATGAAAAGAGAAGGAGAGGGGAGGAAAGTGGGAAGGGGAGAGAAGAGCAGGGGAGGACAGGGTGAGGAGAAGTAGGGAGGGAGAGGGAGAAGAAGGGGAGGGGGAGGGGAAATGAGAAGGAGGGGACAGGAAAGTGAGAAGGGGAGGAGGCAGGGTGGAGGGGAGGGCAGGGAAGGAGAGATGGGGAGGAAGGAGAAGAGGGGAGGGGAAAGGAGAGGGGAGGGGAGAGGAAAGGAGAGGGAGGAGGAGGGCAGGGTGGAGGGGAAAGCAGGGAAAGTGCAGGGGAGGAGAGGTGGGGAGGGAGAAGCAGAGGGAGGAGAGGGGAGAAGACTGCAGGAAAGGTGTGGAGAGAAGAGAGGAGATATGAAGTCAACCTCAGAGTAGCCTACTATTCCAACACTTTTACTACCTCCCCTTAAACTGGCCTTAGGGCTACAGATCTCATGGCACAGAACCTTTGGGAGAAGGGAGGAGGAGGAGGAGGAGGAGGAGGAGGAGGAGGAGGAAGAGAGAAGGAGGAGGAGAGGAGGAAAGAGAGAGAAGAGGAGAGGAAGAGAAGAAGAAAAGAAAAAGAAAAAAAGAAAAAAAGGAAGAAGAAGAGGAAGAAGGGAAGAAGAAGAAGAAGAAGAAGAAGAAGAAGAAGAAGAAGAAAGAAGAAGAAGAATGAAGAAAGAAAGAAGAACAAGAACCGCCCCCCCCCACTGGCTTCTCTGTCCCAAGCCCCCCCCCTTACGTTGATGACTCCTGGGCAATTTGGGCCGACCAGTCGAGTCTTGTTCTGACGAAGCAACCTGTGCTTGACGCGCACCATGTCCTGCTGGGGAATACCTTCTGTAATGCACACAACAATGGAGATTTCTGCGTCAATGGCTTCATTGATGGCAGCGGCAGCGAAGGGTGGCGGCACGTATATGGCTGAGGCGGTAGCACCCGTTTTTATTTTAGCCTAAGATCCAAATACACTTCTTTTAAAAAAAAAGAATCCCTCTTCCACTGAGGCATCCAGCATGCCGTACAAGAACACATCTATCGTTAGGCATTCACATTCCTGCACCTCTGGCTTTCCTGAGGCGCAGCTGAAATAATGCTCAACCTTAATTGACCTCTTTAAGGATTACTAGCAAATAATTGATCAATAAAGGACATGGCCCACATTCACTGGACTGTTTAAAAGCTGAAAGCAATTCTCCAGCATAGATTAAATGCTCTGAGGGACAATGAGGCCTTCAGAAAACTGGCTTAACATCCTGAAGTGGAAGAGAGGAAAGACACTGAAACACTTCTCAAGTGAAAAAGAAAATGGAAGTGCTGAACTGTCACAACTATTTCAGTCTCCTGGGGATTGGCCCAAAGTCACTCACAGCCAATGCCTTAGGTGGGACTAGAACTCCTCATCTCCTGGTGATTGGCTCAAAGTCAGCCAGCCAATTTTCATGCCTAAGGTGGGACTGGAACTCATCGTCTCCTGGCGATTGAATTAAATGATTTATAACATCTTTGAGTGCAAACGAAGTACCTCTTTTTTGTATCATTAAAGTAGCTGCACCTTTTGAAAGGTTCACATAGCTGCTTTAAAAGCCATCTCTGGCTCTCAGCATACACCTTTGGAGGCAATGGCTGTGTTTGCACACGACCGCTAGTCCAGTCATGTGGAGAGCACCAAAGTGCTTCCAGATTGATATCACCCACTGATATCACCCACAGTGATTGATATCCAATTTGATATTATTGATATACAGTTAGATGCTCTGCCCACTTTTTATTCTTGAGACTGGTTCCACAATTTTCACCCCGAGGAGCTGACAACTTTTGACTGAACAACACACTCCTCACTCTGTTAGCAAATGTTCTTGGTACACGCCTTTACAACCTTACATTTCAGCTTAATCCCCTCCCACCATCTCTTCCCCATTTTATTCCTGCCCTGCTAGTTTAAAAAAAAAAAGTAGAATTCAGGTTATTGTTAACAGAGCGTATCAAACATGCAATTATCTTAAAAAAGGATCTATAAACAAATGAATCAGCTGTCATGGAAACACACAGTAAATGAAACAAAGACAAAAAAGAATGGATTATTTTTTATAAAATCTGCTTGAAGGTTACTAATGACAGGAAAATCTAAAGATGAGAAGTCATGTCAAAAAGATGTTACTGTTCTTCCTTCCCACCAATCTGAGGGTTTGTGTGGGACCAGAGAGAGAAAAACCTCAGAAATTTAAAAGTTAGGTAAAAGGTAAAGGGTATCTTTCCACGAATCTGGTTTCAAAAAAAACCAGGCCAGCAATCTTGTTTTCTTGCAGATGTTTCAATCTAGGTAACATTCTCAGTGATAGTAAGGTCTTTTTATCCACTAGTGGCTTGCCCTGTCAGTGTTGGTGGGAGACTTCTTGGTGGTTCCTTGATTAGAATGTTTACTGTTTAGCTTGCTTACCTGAGTTGGTAGTTCCTTGACTATTTGATTTTGGTCTAGTATTATCTGGCTGTTGATTGCTCATGAGGAGGTCTTTTTTTAGTTTTTTTACTGTTTCTTTTCAATGGTATGTAGATATTGTTTATCTCTAGGTGCCTGCTGATGGCTGATCAATCAGACAAACAAGATAATCATCCCTTCTAGCGCTGATGATGTCATTTAGGTTGATAATGAGATACCTGAAGGAAAACCACCAAACTCAGAGAGCACCAAGGACCCCATAGTTCAACCCTGAGCTACAAATATTCTATCACAACCTATCTTAGCTGAACAGAGTTTGCACCTGATAATTCTGTCTTGACAAAGTTTACAACTATTATTTAAAAGCTGCTACATAGAACACATCACAGTGACGAAATGCAATTAAAATGACCCAACAGTGCTTGGCATATGGTTCTTACCTCCTCGACGGAATTAAAAACTGGAAGTCCCAAGTGGGTTTTTCCCCCTTTGCCTGGGGAAATCCCTCCTACTAAATTGGTGCCATACTCCAAGGCCTGTTGACTGTGGAAAGTGCCCTGTATGGGGAGGTACAATCAAAAAGCACAATTGATTCAATGGACTTAGAATAACTTCATTATCACTTTGAATGTACACTAATTGGCAGACATAAAAATGAAATTTTGTTGCATGCAGCTCTCAAAGGGTTACAGTCTCCAATATAAACTGCATGAACAGGACTAAATAAATAAATATGCATATACCGACATGTATTATATGACACACAGAAATAACAGTCAAGTTCAGATGTAGACACGTACATGGTGAGAAGAACAAATCTTGTAAATTTACCAGACGGATGGCCTAGGCAGTGGTCCCCAACCTTTTTTGTACCAGCGACCGGTTTCACAATTATTCATTCTTCCACGGACCAGTACCTGAGTAACGCGAGACTCCACGGCCAACGGGACGGCTCTTTGTTTGAAGCCGCCATCCCCTCTTTGATGAAACTAAGGCGCGAGGATTCCTTCAGCATCCAAACACTGCTTTCCAACCGAAAACCCGGAAGCACCATCGAAACAAGATGGCGGTGCCCAAGCTTTGCGGCCCAGTACAAAATGATCCACGGACCGGTCCCGGTTCAGGGACCGGTGGTTGGGGACCCCTGGCCTAGGGAACAAAGCTATTACAGAATCTGGTGGTCCTGCTAGATACTTTGAAACTTCCTCCCAGAGAGGAGCAACAGAAACAGACTGTGGAGTGTGTGTGGGAGGGTCTCTAACAATGCTTTGAGTTCTAAGCACATAGTGCTTATAAACAATATATTGAATGATAGGAAGCAAGCTTATAAGAAATTATATAATTTATTTTGAGTTTGGGCAACAGAATTTCATTTTTAATGTGGGCCAGTGTGCTCCCAGTAAAAAAAAATGACAATAAAGGTTATCTTGCTTGTCTCGTCTTGTCTCATCTCATCTTACATGCAAATGTGTTGCTAAGCCCCTGAAGTGCACTTGTGTGACCTTGTGTGTGTGTGTGTGTGTGTGAATGAGACAGAGAGAGTCCAAGAGACCATCAATACTTCAGATTCGGGATCCCTTTTTTTGGAGTCCATTGTGAACTTCAAACAGTTGCTAATCAACAGATTGTAAGTAGAGGCCTACTTGTATTTGGAGAGCAAAATACAAAATTTGGAGGCCTACTGGACAACAGACAACATGAGCAAAGGTACAAGAGATTGGCCATTCAGGCACACACCTGTTTGCCAGTGAAACCTTGACAAATAACCTTTGTATCTTTAGTGATGTACAGGTTTTTCCGGGTGGCTGAATAGGAACAGCGCCGTACCCCGTTCTTCGGCACTAAAAGTAAAACAGAGAAAAATAACAAATTATTAACATTTAGAGCAAATTTCTGCAAATTTTCAGCAGCTTAAGGTGCATCATACTGCTTCCTTCAAAATTATAGGAAAGACACCTTGCTATTTCAAAAAACAAACAATACATTGGAACAAACACATAGGAAAAAGCTGGAAACAGACTGAACGGCTAACTTGATCAGAGTAATACTGGAAACCCCATATTAAAAAATGCAGTGAAGAGAATCTTCAAGCTCCACCCACATGATAAAGCATGCATTTTTTTAAAAAAAGAAAAAAAAAGGTACAACATCAAAAATTGATTCTCTGAGACTTTAAGGCATTAAATGACAGCCCACAATTTCACCAGTCTGGGCAAGAGGTCCAACTCTATGATTTTGAAATGCTTTGGAGGACCTCCCCATGCTGGCTGGGGAATTCTGGGAGTTGAAGTCCACAGGTCTTAAAAGCTGCCAAGGCTAACTCTGCTGTACTGGGTGTCACCCAAAACTTATTACTTGTTGCAGTAGTTTGTCTGATGAATTGTCATCTTGTCTCATGAATTGTCATCTTGTCTAATGTCATCTTGTCTAATGAATTACAGAGCAATTAAGACTCATACCTTTGGCCCTACTTAGTATTTAGCCAGGAACTGAACTTCTTATTGCATGATTACATTTTTATTTTGCTGTTTAAGAAAGAGAAGGAATGCAGGTCAGCAGGACTAAGAGTGAAATGGGCAAATGTAACTCTGAGATTCTCCTGCACAGATTGACAGTTCCATTTGCATTTTATAAGTACAAACAAATAGGAATTAAATGTTTTGAAGGAGCCAGGGCGGAAGGATGAGTTTGGCTATATGAATGCAGAATTGCCTTACTACGTGTTGATACTTTTGTCAATCGCCCAGCCCTATCTGCAAACAAAACACACTTTTGCGATGATAGTGCACACACTAGCTGCCCCACAGGACAGATATCAACTCGTCACAATTCTAGCAATGAAAGCATCCAACTCTTGTTCTCTGCAGATATTCGGGATACAACAGGTCTGGAAATATTCCAACGAAAATCCCACTTTCTTTCCAAAAGAAACCATTTTGCACAGTTTCTAAGGAATCATGATGCGAAAGCCAAAAGATCACTTCAGAAGACGTGAAGTGGTTTAGTTAAAAACATCAAAGACACCCTCTACAAAAATGTGTAAGAATCAATTCCTAGTATCAGAAGCAATTAATTACAAGGATGACAATAATTAGTGGGACAACTTGCCTCCAGAAGTTGTGAATGCTCCCACACTGGAGGTGTTTAGGAAGAGATTGGACAAGCGTTTATCTGGAATGGCAAAAAAAACAACCCTAGAACTATGACACCTTCGGTCCGATCTAAGTATAGTGTATAAAATCATACATTGCAATGTCCTACCTGTCAATGAACACTTCAGCTTCAACCATAACAACACAAGAGCACACAATAGATACAAACTCAAGGTTAACCGCACCAAACTTGATTGCAGGAAATACAACTTCAGCAACAGAGTGGTCAATGTCTGGAATACTCTACCTGACTCTGTGGTTTCTTCCCCAAACCCCAAAAACTTTAACCTTAGACTGTCTACTATTGACCTCACTCGCCCCTTTTCTAAGAGGTCTGTAAGGGATGTGGATAAGCGCACCAACGTGCCTACTGTCCCCGTCCTATTGTTTCTTTTTTCTTATTCGTATCCATTTCATGTATTCATAACTATGTTTATACTTATACTTGTTATTTTATAATCGTTTGACAAAATAAAAAAATAAAAATAAAAAAAGGTTTCCTGCTTGAGCAGGGGGTTGGAGTAGAAGACCTCCGAGGTCCCTTCTAAATTCTGTTATTCTCTTATTCTGTTTCCAGCAACATAGTTAAGACCACTCTCTTTTTGCAACCAGGGAAAGATTTATCATCATTAAAGATGCCCATCACCACCAAATCAATCACAATAAACAATATATTTAACCCTGTCCTACTCGAGAGTTATTTTAAGGATCCCCTGGTGACTGGGGCCCAAAGACACCCAGTCAGCTTTCACAGCCAAGGCAGGACTAGAAGTCACCATCACCTGCTTTTTAACCAGGTGCCTTAACCACTGGGACCAAATTTTAGCTCTCTGGATAGATTCCACCTAATCTGAATGGATGGAGTCGGTTCTTTTCCAGGAGAACCACCTTGTAGTAACAACAACAACAATAAGGCAAGGAGGCCATAACCGTCTTGTAACTCACAGGCCTACTAATTCTCGCAGAAACACGGCTCAGGGAGTTCCCCGCAAGAGGTTTCCGTTCATTTCATCTTTATTTATTCTATTTTTTCTTTATTTCTGGGTCAGGTGAAGGCTCCTGGATGGGACACCTTGATTCCCCCAAAACGACCCTCCCCCAGGCGCTGGGAACGATGGTTTTGTTTTTTTTAAAGGAGAAGAGAAGCCCTGGCAGCTGGGAATGATGGGAGTTGTAGTTCAGGCCAAAAAAAAAGAAAAAGGCCGGAACGGCGGGGAGGGGAGGAGAGGGGGAAGATGCTCCAGGTTGGCAGGAGGAAAAAGGCCAGGTCAGGCCAGACCTGAAGCTGGGCCCATAGCCAGGATGAGGCCGGTTGGGGATGATGGGGGGAGGTAGTCCCTTTCCTGCCCCGTTTCTGCCAGCGTGGCCCAGCTTTCCCCCTCGCCTTTGGACTACCTCCCCCTTCATCCCCAGCCGGCCTCAGGCTGAAACTGCCGCGTGGGTGGATGGGGATGATGGACTTTGAGGTCCCTCACAACAAGAGCTCCCCACCGACCCACCCCCGAGGGCGCCCATGTCGGCAGAGAGGCCCCCTCCCGCGGTCACGTGGCCTCGCTCCCACCCTTCGGCCGGTCACTTACGGAGCAGAAGGAGGCGGCCGAGGCCTCCGGCGCCGCTTCTGCAGCAAGACATCGCCGCCGTCCCTGCGGTGCCTCCAGCAGGGCCGCCAATGACAAGGGGCGCGGGGCGGGGCGGCGCTAAGCCCCGCCTCTTCCGGTACTGTCCTCAGGATTTTTTTTCCTGTTGACCGCGGTGCGCATGCGTAACTGAGCGCGGAGTGTCTTCTTTGCGCCTGAGGGGAGCGGCCTCTCGGTTGCCCCCCCCACCCCCCCCACCCCGAGCCATTCAGAACAACAGGGAGACTTGTCCGTTCTCGAGGAAGGCAGTTTTTCTGGTCCGGCCGTGGGAACTTGGGGAGGCAAATCAATCAGGCATTTAGGTGTCTAATCTAGGAAAGAGGACCCCCCCCAAGCCTTTGCCGCGAGGGATTGTGGGGGAGGTAGTTCAGGCACGGAAATACCGAAGCCTCTTTGCAATAGAGCTAAGAGGCCAGTGGAGGGTGCCATTCGCATCTCATACTTACGACCACAGTGACTACATCCTCAACTTACGACCACAACTGTTCCCAACATTTATGTTGCTAAGTGAGAAATTAAGCGAGTTTTGCCCCATTTTGCGACTTTCCTTGCCACAGTTGTTAAGTGAATCCCTGCAGTTGTTAAATGAGTCACACCATTGTGAAGTGAATCTGGCTTCCCCTTTGAGTTTGCTTGTCAGAAGGTGTCAGAAGGGGATCCTGTGATCCCAGGACATTGCAACTGTCATAAATATGAGTCAGTTCCCAAGCATCCAAATGTAAATCACATGACTGTGGGGGATGCTACAACTGTGGTAAGTGTGGGAAAAAACCTGGTTGTAAGTCCCCTTTTTTCAGTGCTGTTGTAACTTTGAATAAACAAACGGTTGTAAATGGAGAACAAACTGTACACTTATGAAAAAAAACCTAAGACAAGCAGGATATCGGCTGAAGACAAAAGTACCTTATCCAGCAAATCCTGTTTAAGCAAACTAAGACCGGTAGCTCTCGACCAGTGGTGGGATTCAAATTTTTTACTACCGGTTCTGAGGGCGTGACTTGGTGGGCGTGGCAGGGGAAGGATACTGCAAAATCCCCATTCCCTCCAGAGGTGGCATTCAGCAGGTTCTGACCAGTTCTGGAGAACCGGTAGCAGAAATTCGTAGTAGTTTGGAGAACTGGACAATCCCACCTCTGACTGGCCCCATCAACCCCATCTCTTCTCTGCCTCCCATTGAGTTCCCAGCTCATCGGCTGGATCTTCTTTGGTTGCCCTGCAAAGGAGAACGGAGCTGGAAAGCAGGTTCGTGGGGTGGGGAGGGAAGGGGGATTTTGCAGTGTTCTCCCCCTGCCAGGCCCACCAAGCCATGCCCACAAAACCATTAGTAAGAAATTTTGAATCCCACCTCTGATTCCCTCGGGGAGGGTTACTGCAAAATCCCCCTTCCCTCCCCACCCTACTAACCTGCTTTCCAGCTGCGTTCTCCTGTGCAGGGCAACCAAAGAAGACCCAGCTGATCAGCTGGGACTCGGGAAGCAGAGAAGAGATGGGATGGCAGGGCCAGTCAGAGGTGGCACTGGCCGGTTCTCCAAACTACTCCAAATTTCTGCTACCGGTTCTACAGAACTGGTCCAAACGGACTGAATACCACCTCTGCTCTCGACCTGCAACCGGCCACTTAGCAGTTGTTCAAAGTTACAACACAGATTCAAAGTTATGACAATTGTGTGATTTCCCCCCAACCCCCCTGCGCTCCGTAGTCACCACACTTCAGGAATTCAGCAATCGGGCTTCATTTTTAGATCTTTGCAGCATTCACCTGACTGTGCGTCACGGCAAAACCAGCCCATAGCAAACCATGGCTTTGCTTCATGACTGCTGCATTCACTTAAACACTCTCCCCTCCACCCAAATCGGGTCAGTCACATAGCCTACTCACTTTCATGCCTTAGGACTTTTAATTCGCAGGGTCCATTATGGTCATAATTCAAGGACTACCTATAGTACAATGAAATTTCATTTTAAAGTATGCTGATCAGTGTGCATTCAAAGTGACAAAGTTATTATATTATATTCTGTTCTATTCTATTCTTAATTATATTCTATTCTTTATTCTGTTCTATTATTTTTTCTATTCTTTTCTTAATTCTATTCTATTTGCTAGACTAGACATACCCAACGTGAACCATGTTGAAGTTAACCAACTATATTTTGAACTTTTGATTTCCAACAGACTCTTGCCAACTCAAAGTCTCAAATTTGAGTTAGAAGACCTTTGGAAGATGTTTCTCCCCCCCCCCCCTTTTTCCATACATTCATGGANCCCCCCCCCCCCCTTGTTTCCATACATTCATGGAAAGTCCACCAGATGTCACTCTGACTGCATGGCTTAAAAGATTTGACTGGAGTTGTTATCAGAAGACTGGGTAAAATAACTAGGTTCCATTTGCCCTTGGCGGTATCAGGGACACCAAAAGAGAGAAAAATCCTCCACAAAGAATTACACAAGCAACGGTCATCACACAATCAGACTTGACATTTTGGCTGGCATCTTGATTAAAGTTCTATGCCAGGTTTACAAAAGCACAACAATCTAGAGATAAGAACTTCTAGATTCACAATAACCCCCAGGATCGAACAATAGTCATTTATACACCTTTGTGTACACACACACACATACCCAAAGAGGGAGGATGGGACAGAGAAAGTTTATGACTAAATTACATGGATGATTATTGTTTTTCAAGTAATTACTTTGTGCTACAGTATTTCTAATGCATTAGCTTAAGAGAAACAGAACAACAGAGTTGAAAGGACCTTGGAGAAGGTCTTCTAGTCTGACCCCCCTGTTCAAGCAGGAAACCCTATACCATTTCAGACAAACAGCTATCCAATCTCTTCTTTAAAATCTCCAGTGACGGGGCACCCACAACTTCTGGAGGCAGGCTGTTCCACTGGTTAATTGTTCTCACTGTTCCAAAGTTTCTCCTTGGTTTCAGGTTGCTTCTCTCCTTGATTAGTTTCCATCTGTTACTTCTTGTCCTGCCCTCTGGTGCTTTGGAGAATAGCTTGACCCCTTCTTCTTTGGGGCAGCCCCTCAAATATTGGAAGACTGCCATCATGTCCCTTCTCTTCATTAGATTAGACACAACAACTGCTGCAACCATTCATACAAATTAAGCATATTTTATGAAGCAGAGCTGTTTACAGTAGCTCAACTATCTCCCTCCCCAGTCCACACAGGTGCTCTTTATCAAACTCCGATGAGTTTAGACTACTTCAGTTTCTCAGACTTCCTTTTAATTTTGAGAGGAGGAGGGGTTTGATGCTAAAAGTAACCCTTTTTTGGACTTTTGGGACATCTGTGTCGTGTCCTTTGGAAAGGATAGTCTTTATTTATTTATTTTTTTTATTAATCACATTTCTTAGTACTTAATAAACATTGTGTTGTCTGGGTATTTAATTTCCTTAACAATGAATACTACATTCTTAATCTCCACCCCTTTTTTCCAACCTGTGATTCAAACCCCCCTGTGCATGTGTGCATGACTCCCTGTGCGCACCATGCACCTCTGCGCATGTGTTTGTGACCCATCCCCATGCTGAACACCTCTGGGTGGGCAACCCCCCATGTGTGCCCTGCCCCCCTGTGCATGCACGCACATTTCCCATGCATGTGCCTCCCCCTGTGCATGCTCACCAGATATTCGGCAATTAGCTGGCTGGTGGGTGGGCGCGCATGTATGTGCAGATGTGTTCCAGGCAATGGCCCACCTGCCTGCAGAAATAGCTCTGCATGGCACTTTCGGCATGCGTGCCATAGGTTTGCCATCACAGGTTTCCTGCCTGAGCAGGGGGTTGGAGTAGATGTCCTCCAAGGTCCCTTCCAACTCTGTTTTTCTGTATGTAGTAACTTTTCCAAGTTACACATGTGTCTACTTGAATGAAAAAAGAGGTCCTCGCAGTTGTGAACATCTTCGTGGTCATGGGATCAAAAGTCTGAGTTTCTGACAAGCAAAGTCAATAGTGGTGGGGTAGCTGAATTCGGTTTTAACAGGGCTCGATTCACTGNGAGTTTTTTTCAGCAGATATAAGATGTAAGCAGATATATTCTCAGTGTGCCCAGAGAGAGAAATATCTGCTTCTATGTAGGATTGAACTCACAGCCTATTGATTTTGAGGCTCCACATCCAGGCCACTGCATGACTCATGGAATGAATCATACTTTGATTTGTTTGAATTACATCTCTTGTCCAGCTCAAATTTTTGGCCCATAATCAGACAGACCAAATATGCACAAAAGAAAAAAAAGCTTTAAGCAACAGTTAAATGTTTTACTTCCAGGAAGTCAAATGTATAATTTCTGTTTCTCAAATTGTCTCCATATGCTGGTGGAATCTGACTTCGTTAGCTTTTTGATAATTTCTGCTACTTCATACAGTTTAAACATTCAAGTAAAGTAAACTTGTCCTTTTCTGTAATAAATTAAACAGAATTGAAAGGCTATTGATTTCTGGATGTGATTATAGGAATATTGAAGGATATTCAATATTGAATAGTGAAGGATTTAACAACCACAATGGAGCCCCAAAATTTGTGTCATTTTGTGAATGTCCCATTTTGCAACCTTTCTTGCCACTGTTGTTAAGTGAATCACATCAGACAGTAACACCGTTGTTAAGTGAAACTGGCTTCCCTGCTGACCTTGCTTGTCAGAAGGTTGCAAAAGGGGATCACAGGAGGCTAGGATGCTGCAACTGTCATAAATATGAGTCAGTTGCCAAGCATCCAAATTTTGATCAGGTGAGCATGGAGATGCTGCAACAGTTGTAAGTGTGAAAAACGGTCGTAAGTCATTTTTTCAGTGCCATTGTAATTTTGAACAATCACTAAATGAACTGTTGTAAGTCGAGGACTACCTGTATGGTCTGAATTTAGATTTTTGGTAAGATATTTAGAATGTACTTTTAGGGTTTTTATCTTTAGTAAAATGCAGGCTAATTTTAAATCTAGAGGGAGGGGAGATGGATAGAAATGTACACGGTTGCCATCATACATAGCTGGAAGAATGGATGAACCTAAATCAAATGGAAAAGTACATCAGATTGCTGAATTGGGTACCTCAAAATCGATTCGACAGTCAGGAGGAACTTTTAAACCTTTCCCCTCCCAAAAGATTTCAGAGAATCAATGTGACCCAGTCTAATGCTTCACTGAAACATCAAATTGATTCAGATCAATATTTGGAATGTTATTCTCAAATGTAAAAAAGATTGGAGATCCAAAGTGAATCAATAATTCATAAATGAGCAGTTGAGTGCTCTGATGATGACCCTGCCAGTAAACATTTCTTCTCAAGACCTTCCAGGTAAGGTAGAGTCCCAAGATTGAGACTGTGGACAGCCACTTGTCTGAAATGGTATAGGGTTTCCTGCTTGAGCAGGGGCTGCACTAGAAGACCTCCAAGGTCCCTTCCAGCTCTATTTTGACTGATGAAAGGCTAAAGGGCCTGTCACATTGGCCAACGGATGCAAAACGTTTGTAAAAAGGACATAGCAGACAAGAAAATGTTCCATCCGTTGTTATCCGCTCTCAAAAGTGCCCCGAATTTGCATAAGCAGAGCGGACAAC
>BHFT01021246.1:0-32202 GCA_004320025.1 Laticauda laticaudata
GAACCAATCCAAAGAGCTGCTGAAAGGCGGCAAGTTTAAAGAAATGCCATAGGCTGAAAGCAAGCAGGCCAGCCTGTGTAAAAGGCTGGTTGCTGCTACAGCCAAACTGTTCCTGTTCTGACTACTGTTCGAATAAAACCTTTTGTTGTTGGAACCCGGTCTACCTCGTGTGTTTTCGAACAAAACAATATGACCAGAATTTGTGACCTTTTTTTTTACTGTTTTAGGCCTTTTTTTTCTGTCTCTGGAAAAAATTATCCATTGAATATGCTAGATTTGCTGACTTAATGACCATGTGATTTGCTTGGGTGAGTTTTATGACTAATCAAAATGGTAGTAAAATCAAACCGTCATATGGTTCCTGAATGACAGGTACAGCTTACTGTTGCAATTCAGGACTACATGTTATAAATAATAGTTATTAGCTGGAATAGTAACATAGCGTTTAGCTTGAGAGTATAAAGCTCATTTTATTATAATACCTGTCCTGTGGTATAAACAAATGTGGTACTTTGGATATGGTGATAGAATGCTATCAGATGTTTTCCCACATTATAAATAAAAATAACTGAAATATATAAACTGATACTCTAATTTCAGCTTTGGCTATGCAGAGATTTGCTTATGGTTCTACATAATAAAATAAGCAGGATTTTTTTTAAAATCATCATTGGGTAATAATGTTTTTAATTAATTGTTATTTGAGCCAATCACTTAAATTCACATATATAATAATACTGTGAACCCACATTTGTGTAATATTAAGATTCAATAGTATGAAAGTGGTCCATTTATGAATGGAGATTCATGTGCCCAATTCATTCTGAGAGTGTGCACATGCTGCAACATTTCTTGGGAGAACACAATAGCGTATCTTTTCTTAGGGCTTTCCCAGATGAGGCTAGGAGTTGCCTACAAGAGGCAGCAGCTGCAGTTGTGAAGACAGCCTAGCTAACAATGAGTCCAGAGAGATAATTTTAGATCTGGGTGTGGCCTGGGAAATATAGTACTAAAGGCACTCTGTCCACAGCCTGGAGTTCGATCCTGACAGGGCTCAAGGTTGACTCAAACTTTTATCCTTCCAAGGTTGGTAAAACGAAGACCTGGATTGTTGGGGACAACATGCAAATAATGCTTCTACATTGTAAACATCCAAGAGAGTGCTGTAAAGCACTATGGGGAAATATGTAAATCTAAATACTATTGTTCTTGCGAGATTTCTTCCTGTGATTGCCAGTGTATACATGAGCAAAGAATTCTGATGACTAAGAATAATACTTTTTTAAAAAAGAAATTAGGCTGTCCAAAAGCTGCACATTTTAAATTCATCTACATCAGGATGTGTCAGATCCGTGTATCTGCCATTCTTCTATGGAAGAAGAAGGGGGGGGGGGGGTGGTACAAGTAATCCTTTTTGATGTAACCTGAATATCTTAAATCTTATATTGAATCTATATAACTTGCACATGATATACAACTGGAGGACTGGAGCCAGATGTCTAGAAACTTGTCACTTCTTGGAGAGATAGCAAGAGGAGAAGGGACCATAAAAATTCCAGCTTTGAAAGATACTCCCTGGGAAACTCTTCTAATATATGTTCCCAGAAAAAAAAAAGGGAGGGGGAGAATTAACATGTTGGTTCTTTATTTGACTAAATCCACATCAGAATAAGGGGAGGGGTTCTAACTCCCTTTATCTATTACTGTATGCCTGGAAGCTTCTTACATTCTGCTTTGACTAGTACCGGGACCACTTCCTTTCAATAAAGAATTCCTTTCAAAGCACCTAGCTTTCAGAAGTTCATTCTTTTCAGTTGAAGGGGAAAAGTCCAGTGCTTACAGGATGTATAAGTTACTTGTGTTCCCAAGATCCCGCCCCTTTTTGCAGGGTTTAGAAATCTTTTGGGATATCTTATTAACAATTAGCAAAGTTCCTAAACCAGGGGTCCCAGCTTTGCTGGCTGGAGAATTCTGGGAATTGAAGTCCACAAGTCTTAAAGTTGCCAAGTTTGGAGACCTCTGTCCTAAACGTTGGTAATCAGTGTGTGTGTGAGAGAGAGATTTTAAAAAGGTGAAGATGGCAGCCACAGTTACAGCCAATAAGTTGCTTGCTTTTTCCCCCTCCCTGCCCTCACTGTGCAATTTTCTGCTACTGTCTGGTAAGGGGAAAACCAAGCAAAAGCTGCATTAAATTTTAGATTATAAATGTAATCAACTTAAAAGGTCAAATCAGGAATGAGTAGCTACAATCATTTGTATTAGCCCCCCCCCATAGAGAAACTGGTTTTCTGTCTCTGATTTAAATTACAACAACAACATGACTGCAGAATAAGACAATCTTTTAAAAACAGTATTTACCACTTTGTTATAAAAAAGGTATGGTGTATTAAAAATTAAAACTAGGAATTGAGCTCTGTAACTCCTTATTATGCTATATTTTAAAAAATAAGTTATCCACAGGAAGAAGTATTATTTCTGTCAGGCTCAGATAATGATAAGGAACTTGCATACAACTTCCACATTACTTCTTCCACTCTGTTCTTTCTCCTTAGCTTTTAAAGTCTTTAGACTTCTTCTCCAAGACATATAGTCCTACTTAAAGCCACTGTGAAAATATCATCAATCAAGAGAAGTCTTGCAAAGATTCAGGGAAGCAGGGCTTAAGGTCAAAAGAGAAAAATGTAAACTAGCCACCAATCAAATCGAATTCTTAGGCTACCTTATAGATGAGAAAGGGTTACACCCCACTGAAAAGAAAGTAAAAGCAATTAAAGACGCACCCAGACCTAAGAACAAAACAGACTTTCAGGCGTTCTTAGGTCTCATTAACCTCTACAATGTCTTCCTGCCCCAAAAGGCAACTGTAGCAGAGCCATTACATTGACTATTAGATAAAAAAAACTGTCTGGAATTGGGGCCACCTAGAACAAGTAGCATTCCAAAACATTAAGGACTTATTAACATCCAACACCGTTTTAATACAATACAGCAACACCCTGCCACTGACAGTCACCTGTGATGCATCGACTTTTGGAATCGGCGCCATACTAAGCCACAAATTACCAGACGGCAGAGAAGCACCAATTGCCTTCTATTCCAAAACGCTGTCAAAATCTGAAAGAAACTACAGCCAACTTGCCCAAGAACCTCTCACAATTATAGCAGGCATCAAAAGATTCCACGAATAGCTATATGGTAGGACATTTTCTATTATCCCAGACCATAAACCCCTGCTAGGGATCCTGGCAGGGAACAAACCAACCCCGAACATCCAAGAATGACAAGGTGGTCAGAATTCCTTGCTGCATACAATTACACACTCATACATCGCCCAGGAAAAAACATCACCCATGTGGATGCCTTGAGCCGTTCCCCACTACCCGACAAGGAAGGTGACCCAACTCCTACTGTCTCCACTCTTCAGATCAAGACATGGCCGAACCTGCCACTAACTTCCACCCACAGTTACTCAAATCACAGGGCCCCTGTCATACTGACTCGCACTAGACGATGGCAGAACATGGAAGCGGCACATCAACCAGCTTCGCTCTAGGACATCAGAATGAAATACTACACCACCACCGCCAACACCAATAAACACTCCAAAAACAACCGAGGAAGGGGGGGAAAACACAAAATAATAAACCTGAATTAGAAACTCTGACAAAACAAAAAGACCACTTACTCATAGACTACCTCTGGAGAAGAGAACCGGTAGCAGGCGAGGCCTTCCTGGAAGGAGACAACCAGGCCAGCTCAACCAACCTGGACAAATCAGGAGGGAGCGGCAGAGCCACCTCAACCAGCCCAAGAAACCCAGGCGGGAGCAGCAAGGCTAACTCACCCTTCCAGGAGGTTCCATGGAGAAGACGTGTAGAAAAGGCGATCCTGTCCGAACCAATGGAAGACCACGCTGAGACTTAGCTGCGCAGGTCAAGTAGGACCCGCAAAAGCCCCACCTACCTACGTGACTACATTATGCACGTTGGACGAAAACAAGGGGGGAGAGGTGTTGTGTATGGAAATTGGAAGACTCCAAATAGCTAAAACTGATTGGCCAAAAAGGCCACTCTCAGATTGGGCAATTACGCACCAATCTGATTGGCCCGCCGGACGGCGGGAATCCTGAAGAACTCATTGGCCGCAAGCCGCGAACAGCCGCTATAAGAAGGGCTGCCGCAGCTTCGGCAAATGTTCCACTACAAGTCAGTATACTATTTAATAAAGAATTGTTTGCTGAAATACTGGTCTCGCGTACCTTACTGCCCAAACGGAACACTGGGCAAAATTATTTGAATCCCATCACTGCCTGTACTCATTTCATTCTTGGGGTTTTCAATAATCAATTTAGGGTTTTCAATTTTTACATAAAAATGTGAAAACACAGTTTTACAGGCTGCCTGCAATTTGGCAGTTTGAATCTCACCAGACTCAAGGTTGACTCAGCCTTCCATCATTCCGAGGTTGGTAAAATGAGGACCCAGATTGTTGGGGCAATATGCTGACTCTGTAAACCACTTAGAGAGCACTAGAGAGCACTGTGAAGTGGTATATAAATCTAACTCTAAGTGCTATTGCTAGTTAGTTGGCGAAAAATCCTTCATTCACATATTAAGTCAGAAATCAGATTTCTGTCTACCAGCATAAGAATTCCAGTGCCAATCTTATTCGCTTTCATTGTTTATGGTCCATTGGTCTGTTTGATGTGCCTTTCCAATGTTTCTTGGACTGCACTCCAGGCAGATGGAATGCATAACATAACAAAGAGTGAAAGCCTTTGCAGAGATGCAGAAGTGAATTCAGTGGTTTTTCAAGCTGTGAGCTGGACTTAACCAAAAAAAGCAGTAGCAGCTTTGGCTGGAACAAGGAATTAAAAGAGTTAGAAACTCCTGCTTTGCCCATTCCAAAACAATTTTGCAGACCATGATTTTATTATTTATGTTGTTATTTTTAAATCCTTTGTTATCTTAAGCAATTTGCTGTCATGATAAATGGTTGATCTCAGTTTTTTTAAAAATGAACTTATCATTGTGGATGGTGGAAAGCTTGTTATGGCTGTGCTATTTTTAGCAAATGCACTGCAATAAATTGCTAAAATTAAAGAAAACTAAACCTAGTCAAGAAATATCTGCCATGCTGTCCTTTCTAGGAATCAAAGGAGTGGACATTACTGGCCTTTTCATTTTGTGGCCTTAGACTGGAAAGTTATATTGTAATCTTCAGTTACATTTTCCTGGCAAATGGGAAGCAATCCAGGGATTTTTTAGTGTGACAGCTAACTGACTGCTTCTGAAGTAAAACTATTCTGCGTTACTGGCTGAAGTGAATGTATGGTTCTATTTTCTGGACTGCTGATCCTTTTTTCTCTTATACTACCCAAAACCAGAAGAGCAGGAAGAAAGAATGGTTTTGTACGGAGCTGGCTAACATCAGTGTTGTCACCTCCATTTGTTTGAATTCCTGCCTTCGGTGATCCTGAACTTGCCCATTTCAGCTCTGCTGAGTGTGGTCTGATCACAAATGTTTGCAGGCCAGAGATAAGCTGAGGAAACAGTCAGTCTTCACCCAACAGCCTGTATAGGCATGTGGCTTATGTGACTCCTAATGAGAAAGTAGGTGCCTATCACATAGCTGTCTGAAGATTAAATGTCTCTAAGAAGACCAAAGGTTTATCTAATCCAGCATCCGGTTTCCCATGGTGACAAGCCAGATGCTGATGGGAATCACATAAACTAGAAATGGGGTAATTGTCCTCTTTGAGGTTATTCCTTTCCAGTATTTAGAGAGCGTCATAATTATATGAACATATTTTATTTATTAATTTAGAGAATATATATGGCTGGCCACTTCTTCTTCTCTCGTGTCGCTACACTTTTCCCAGCCACTGTAGAACACAGGCTCTGGCACATGGAGTGGAAATCTGGAGATCATGTGATGTACAGGGTTTTGGTAGCAGGGTGCAGTTTTAATAGGTGTTTTCTCCATTGTCTGGGGAGCCTCCCGCAGTCGCACTTCTTGGATCCATTCAGTGTTGTATCCCCTTTGCATCAGGGCTTTGCATCTCCCAAACTCCAGTTCTAAGGCGATTCAGGCAGCGCCAAATTTTCCATGCTCAACTGGCACCTGTTGGAAGGATTCCTTTGGCTTCAAAAGAGAGTATGGGTTTCTCCTGTAATGTTTTGACCAGGGCTTCTATCCTGCAAGCTCTGGGGATTGCCCATCAGGGGTCTGTACTGAGTGTAGATAAACTCTTCCTGCGCATTCTTAGCCTTTTTGGTGAGGAACATTGCTGAAAAGTGGATGAGCGACTGTTCCATTCTTCCTGTTTTGTGCTTTCCACTCTTGAAGATATATCTCTTCTGACTGTAGAGAGTGGCAATTCCACACAGCAGGTAGAGGGTCATCAATTCGGGTAGGCTTGAGACAACAGAGAGGCCCTCAGTCGGTATTTAGAAACAGGGTCCAGCTTCTTGGCATGTGTAGGAACGTCCCCAGACACGGCATGCATATTCGGCTGCTGGAGGAGTAACACAGGCAAGGGCAGTGCTACGGATGGTTCCTGGTCTGTTCCCAACTTGGGAGTTTGCCAAGCTTTTCTCAAGATGTTATTCCTGGCTCCCACCTTCTGCCTTTGTTACTTGCACGTGGTCCTTGAAAACTGAGAGTGCGGTTCTGGAGTGACACCTAGATTACACTGCGTCTTGTCTATGTATTCTATCTCTTGCCATACCAGTGGACCTCAGTTTTGCGGTTTGCATCCGCACCCCTGAAGATGGAAAGCACTGACTTGATCTTATCTGGATTTGCCAAAGATGGTTTACAGCATAGTTAGGTGGTCAGGGCCCTCTAGTTGCTTCATTAGCGTTCTTTCAAGATCCAGAAAGACTGGGACTGAGAGCTATGCACAGGTCGTCATGCATTACAGAAGCTCCTGGTGTTTGGGTGGATGGGTGATCGTTTGTGTAATGATAAACAAGAACTGGAGCAAGACGCTGCCTTGCGAAGCCCATTTTTCTGTCTGCGCCATCTGCCTTCGATCTCCACTGAGATCAACAAAAAGGCGCTCTGTTCTCAGCATGTTTTGGACAGAAATCAGGTGGCATCATGTTGTAATCTTGTTACAGCTCTGCACAAGTACTGCTTGGTTGACTGTATCGTAAGCTGCAGACAATAGTCAACAAAACAGCACCATTATGAGTTCCTTCTCATAACCATCCTCATTAAAATTGGATTAGGTTAAGGAGTTGGTTGTGCAGGACTTCCAGGTCTGAAACCGCTTTGCCTCAGGAATCAGCTGCTGATCAATAAATGGCGCCATGCGATTCAGGAGTAGTCTTTGAAAACAGTTTGTATGTATGAAGAGCAGGAGATGGATCGAAGTTCTTCGGGATGGCATGCGTCTTTGCCAGGCTTCAGGATAGCCACATCTTTGCCCGCCTCCATATCTTAGGTAGCTTGTGGTTATCAGAAACTGAATTGAACAGGTTAGAAGCCACTTAGAGCCACTGGTCCTCGAATGTGTTAACCTTGTTCACACAAGAAGTTCATCAAGACCAGTGCTTTGGTTGTTTTTCATTGTCCTTGATGCCAACAATTAGCTCGTTCATTGTGAACGGCTCTGGGTGAGGTCAGGAACATTCCTTGTTCTTCTTCAAGATGGCTTGGTGGGTTAGTTCTCCGAGGATGATGTTTGGTTTCCCGGCTATTCAAAAGAGTTGTGAGCACTTGATTCTGCTGTGAACTTCAGAGACATGGTTGGGCTTTCGTTAGTCATTCCAGTTTCCTCAATTCTTCCACGCTTTCCTGCTAGCTGACTGAGTCATATTGCGTAGACTCAATCAACTTCTTGCCAGCTCCTCAGCCTTTCTCTGACAGACAGCTCAGTCGATCATAAGGATCTTTCCCCTAGGCCCTAACTTCCAAACGATCTCTCTCCAAGGAGAGGCATTTGCCTGGAAGAGATTGATAATATCCTTTGTAGAGTTGCTTGCTCAGTGTGATTAAGCCAGGGAGTATTTTTTGGCTATCCTTCTAGGATGTTGTTTCTGGAGGACTTTTCACCTTTTCTTACAAAATATCATAGTTGGCTGGGGTTGCTGGAAGTCATTGATTGAGCACGAGTCAGTCTCAGTTCTTCTGAGGAGATTTCTCCCAATTTGCTTCCTCAATTTGTAAGCGGCTCGTCTGAAGGGGGACTGGACGAGAGGATTATGGCCTGCATTGATTTTCAATCCGAGTCGGGACGGTGTTGAGAATATGGGGATTGGGGTTCACAATCTAAGTACGATTTTCTCACACTGGTTAGCAATGCTGTTTCGTAGCGGAACACCAAATCAGGTTATAGCCACGCCTCTCATTCGGCCATGTTGAAGGAGCTTGGTGTAGATGTTGGATATCGTATGGGAGAAAGCCATT
Source organism: Laticauda laticaudata (assembly GCA_004320025.1). NCBI lineage: Eukaryota > Metazoa > Chordata > Lepidosauria > Squamata > Elapidae > Laticauda > Laticauda laticaudata. The sequence continues at coordinate 8,416 of BHFT01021246.1, forward strand.
TTTGCGTTCAAGAATCAACTGCTCAACTAGTTCTCCATCATTGTTTGTCTCAGAGATATCCCATTAGGACATTGTGACTGTTGATAATCCCCTATGACTACATTCACTGTGTTCAGTGATATCTCTGGGAAGCAAATTCCTCAAGTAGGTGGCTTGTAGACAGAAGTCAGAGAAAATTCCATGAGTTGGTTATGTATTCATCACTTCGCTACGTGTTGAGATACGGACACTTGTGGATTTCAATGCTTATTCCGCTGCGGAATGAAAATTGGCACTCCATACTTATCAATTCAGAGATCTTATCAGCTTACAAGAGTATGCCTGGGTATTTCTTTGCGAACGATATGCTATTATGCTTCCTCGACTGTGTCTCTTGTAGGGTCGGAACATACATCACACATTGATTTCTGGTAACAGATATCAAGCCAGAGATGTCTTGCTCCTGAAAGGCCTTCAAGTGTTGCAGATATTGATTTCAGTGCCGGTTCCTAAAAGACCCATGCTTACGACACTACTTCTACAACATCTTGAGCAATTACGTGTCTCCATGTTTTCGTGATAGATTGTAGGTTGGTGCTCTGTGTAGCGTGGTAGAAGGATTCGCAGGTAAACAGATACCTGACAGGGACCGCGACGTGAACGCTCCTTCTATGGCTGGCCACTCACTTTCAGTGATTCTAGGAGGCTTATGAAATATAAAAACCCAAAATACAAAGAGTAAAAACAATAACCTCTACCCACCCAAAAATGTATGCGTCCTGATTTTAAAAAAACAAATCTCAAAATGGTTTTCAATAAAAGCTAACTAAAAGCATATATAATTAAAACAATCTAATGTATTCATTTGTTTATTATGTGTACATTCTGCCTTTCCCCCATGTCAATAGCATTTCCTCCTCCATCTCATGGAGCTTAGAGCAAGTGATAGGACCAAAATCGTCCAGTGAGTTTCCTTGACAGAGGGTGGACTTAAACCTGAGGTTTTCTGATCCCAGTTAAGCGCAGATAAAAAAAAGAAGGGAGTAAAATATAAAGGAACAACTTAGAAATAATGAGCAACAGAAGTTAAACATCACAGCCAGAGCAGCATTATTACAAAAATCCTGGAAAATAAAAATATTTTGCATGGTATGAGAAGATATTTAAAAACATAGGTAAACAAATCTCCCTGAGAGGGCATTCCAAAATTTGGGTTAACTATTGAGAACTTTTGGGCAGCTGTTTGCCATGCCTTAACCCAGTATTTCTCAATCTCAGCTGTTTAAAAAGTATGGACTTCAACTCCCAGAATTCCCGAGCCAGGATGAGGAATTCTGGCAGTTGAAGACCATATTTCTTGAAGTTGCTGAGACTGAAAAACACTGCATTAGTTTAAGAAAGCCCCTGGAATCTCTGAAGAATCTTCAAGTCAAATGCTATGATTCTAAGACTTTTTAAAAGTTTTTCTATGATAAAACAAGCACCTTGTGTTTGATTCACCGTGATCCACATGAACTGTGTTCATCTCTTCCATTTCAATACTTTTACCTCAGCATTTTGTGTTAATTGTGTTCAAAGGCATTCCTTCATATAACACATTGCAGTAATCTATAGAAGAATTACTGTGCGTGGGTTACTGCAATGAAGCTATCTATCCAGCTGATGCACCAATCTATGTTGGCAAAAGCTGCATCTTGCCCCAGATATTTCTTGTGCCTTTAGTGTCAAACATTGTTCCTGATGAATCCCCAAGAAGCTATGAACCAGATTCTTTAGAAGTGGTTTCAGCCCAATTCAAAACAAATTGAGCACCATTCTTCTGGGCAAATGTATTAATAATAGCTCTGATTACCATAACTAAGCATTGATTTAGCAATATCATTGTCTTATATAGTTCTGGTGAAAAGGAAAGATACTAATTTAGTAATAAATATCTTGCAAATTTACAAGGCTGGTTATTAATAGATTTAGTCAAATTATTCTTGAAATTTACGACAGTAAGTTAAGTCAGGGAAAATACATCATTTTTTCAAGTGAGTCAGTGAAGTTTGCAGAGAACTACAAGGAAAGCAAAATATAAACAGAAAGGTTAGGAATCTGTGGCCCATGGAGGTAACCAGATACAGAACATGGATCTCTACAAATTTATCAGCAAGAAATTAATGGATACTTCTAAGTTGGATCAGTTAAAGATCTAGAACTGCTTTAGACTGACTAAAGTTTGAATTCTCAATTAAGAATGTACTTTTCTCGGAAATGATGTTTCCACAATATTATTTTAATTAAAAAGCTTCTGGTCCAGCTTGGCAAACCAATCTTGATTTTATTGAATGGAGGGGAGTGGTGGTATAAATCTTAAATTCACAATCTTCCCCTGTTGTAAACATTTGACTCTGTAAATATATAGAACACAGGAGTTCTTGTGGTCCAGTAATAAGTTCAAACATAGCAGAAAAATCTTCACTCATTGGATGAACAGAGGGTAGAGCAGGGGTGTCAAAATCGCAGCTTACGGGCCCAAGTGTAGCATGCCACTATCATGCTCATTTTAACAAAGGGGGGGGGGAGTCACAATATGTCACATGACAACATAACACTGCAAATTTGACACCCCTTGTGTAGAGTCTTCTGCTATGTAATTCCCTCAACCAGTCTCAACTATTACAAAATCTGCACTACTATTACTATTAACCTTCTCATCACTCCTTATCACCCATCCCCTCACTTGTGACTGTATGACTGTAACTTTGTCGCTTATATCCTTATGATTTATACTGACTGTTTCCTAGTATGATTTGATTACTTATTGTACCTATAACTATCATTAAGTGTCGTACCTTATGATTCTCGACTCTTGACAAATGCATCTTTTCTTTTATGTATACTGAGAATATTTACACCAAGACAAATTCCTTGTGTGTCCAATCACACTTGGCCAATGAAGTCCTCTATTCTTAATTATCTGTTCAAATGAATTTCTTTACTTTTGAAGAAAGTAAAACCATATAGGTTAAGAGCCTGCAAAAGCTATGTGGAGAAAACCAAAGTTGCTTAAATTCTTTTGGAATCTGTGAGAGACTCTACAACTTTGTTTTGCTTTGAATGACACGGGATCCTTGATTTCAAGCAAATGTACCATTTGATAAGTAGACACCATCAATAACAAATCAGCAGCCTGGCTAAATTAAATTTAATTTAAAAATTGGAAATGATCAAATTGAGGAACTCAGTCTTTTCTGTGTTTGCTGAAACTTTGAAGCTGCATTTCTACAATAATTTACTCAGGTGTACATCCAATAGAAATCCACAAGACATAAATAGAGCTGCAGTAGCAGTAAAGCATGGAATTGATTGGTCAGAGGCTATATAGCTTGAATTAGAAGCACTTTTAACAATTATACCTTGTTACACAAGACATACCATCACTTTTTCCCCCCTTTAAGACAACAAGAGCAGTTCCGTGGCCCAGAAAAGAAATGTCACAAGGAGCAAAGAGAAATAAGAACTACAGAGAATATTGCCTGAGTTCAATTATGTTCATTAATTCAATTTAAGTGAGGAATGTGTGTAAATAAACCCTGGCAGCTGTAGCAGCTCTGGTTTCGGCAGGGCTTTGGCAGGAATGCAGAGCCAGTGGATGCAAAACCTGGTTCTTGCCGAGAAATCACAGATAGGCAGATGCAGCTAGAGTTGCAGAGATAGTGGATTGGCAATAAGATGAAGAAATATGGTTGTATATTGGCAGATAAGTAGACAGTGGCAGGATATTCGCATGTGCTCATACAAAGTCCAAAAAGAATTAGTTTAGACCAATCACTGAATGAAGAGAAGGACAGCAAATCTAAACAGTGTGATTCAAATTAAAAATCTACATAGGAGCTGAGAATATAAATCTTGATAGTAACACTGAATCGTAGAAGATGATGCTGTACTTCCATACGACCAATTATGAAGATAGCCTTTATTGGAAAAGAGCAGCTAGTGATGAGTTATCCCTTCTCGTATTTATTAAAATCAATTTATATGGCCAGCTATAGGAATATAAGGTAGAGGAGACCAAGAAAATCCACAATATGACATCCTGTGCCCAGACAGGAAGAGGAAATATAGTGATGGAGTTCAGGAATTTCTATTTTCAGGACCAAAATCTATCCTGAGCATATCTGGAGCAAAGTTTTTTTTTTTTTTTTTTTGGTATTGTAGCAGACCTGAAGCAGAGCTTCGTTAATATTTTTGTAAATCTGCGTAAAGAGGTAGCAGCCTTTCCTTAACTGGATGTACTTAGACAATGGTCCCCAATCTTCTGGCTTTGCAGACCAGCAAGGGGGGGGGGGATTTTTCTGTGCGAGCAGTTACCGTTCCAAACAGGCTGGGGCCTGGTACAGGACTGGGAGTTGGGGACCCTTGTATTTGGAGACTTACCATCTGTCAGATGTAATATAGTTTCAAAATCCTTGTGTTAAGTGAACGAGTGAACTTGATGACCATAAAGATTTCTTCCAGATCAGTGACTCCATGATTGACTTCTTTTTGATTTTTTTAAATTTTTCATCTGTCTTTTTATCATTCTGTATTTGTGTTCGAACAACTTTACAATGTATTAATTTGCTGCGCCAACCTAAATAATCTTGGTAGTCAAGATTATAGTTATCTTTCTGCATGCTGAGTGAAATTGTCTTATCAAGTTGTCCTGTGGTGATGTAATACTGCATTTTGCCAAGAGCATTTTAAGTTTTTATGTGAAGAGCAACTGCAAACAGTTAGAATAGGGCACCATTGCAGAGTTATAATTTTTAGAATCAAAAATAGAGGCATTTGTTGTTTACTACTCAGAAATGTTAATATTATTTTAATGCTTTGGGACTACAGAGATACTTGCCTGGTTCTTCGTTGGCCATTGCTAAATTACACACTGCAAGTGCTTCTGATAGAAGAACCATATAGATATTCCTTATTGAAGTCCAAGGGGTTCCCTCCTGAAAATCATATCCACAGATCATAGGACCATTTATTGACCTTGAGATCATGCATTCCCATTTGTGCAGGCAGTGCATGATCAGAACTGTATTTAATTCATATTGGTTTGCTATATATCTCTCAGTTTTGAGATCCGTTACTAATTTCAACCATAAAGAATAGAAATTATTTACTATCCAGAAATCAGTAATAAATCACAGAATGCTGGAGCTGAAATCTGCTTAATGTGAAATAGAAAATTTAATTCCAGAGAAGATATTTGGCTATCATAAGTAGTAACTGTCTTGTCCTTAAAATTCATCTGGAGTTGAATCACAGTATGAAAAGTAAGTATTCATTTGTGCAATTTATTTTATCAATAGTCAATAATAAGGATCTCAACAGAAGGCGATATTTGTAGATCAGGACTGCACTGTAAGATCCTTGGTGCTCTCTGAGCATAGTTATGTTCTTGGCTCTCATTTCATTACCCAGCTAGGTAACTTCATCAGTGCTACATAATAATTTTGCAACCTTGGTCACTTTGATTCTCCATATGTCTGGCTTTAGTGGTGAGGGCAAACAATCATGCAATAGACAGGCAAGACATAGGGAGGCAAAAGAAGAATGCAGGTAGTTTGTGATAGTGGAAATGTGGGCAAGGCTTGCAGAGATGCTAGGAGCCAAACACCCATTAAGAGAGTGCTTGGTTGGAAGACTGGCAGCAAGAGAACAAGTACATATAGGACAGGCTTGAGCATCAAATGAAAGATGAATTTGGGGGTAAGTGAGAATGAGAAATGTACTTGCACACAAGTTTACCAACATCTGAAGTGGAGCTGTAAATGTGGATCAAGATTCCATTATCTGATAAACAATAAAAACAAATGTCTTGGAAGTGCTAATGGAAACACAAGATATTTGATTCGGAACATAACCCAGATCAAGAATGACATAGAAATTAGGAGCAAGCAAAAGAATGAAACCAGATACTTAAGTTGCTTTCAGTAACTGGAAAGAAGCCTCTATATGGGAGTGCACAGCTTAAGTCTTCTTGTTCTTCTTCCCTACTTCCTAGCACCAACATTTGCTATTAAGCCATTGGTGCTGGCTGAAGAGAGCCTGAAGAGTGGAAAGGTAAGCCACTGATAAATCTGTGGATGCAATACTGAATGGGATCCAATTCATCCACCTCTTGAATCCTAGCTCTTGGGGCATGACATCCACATGGGGTGCCTTTAAAGACCATCTGAAAAGTTACAATTGATCCAAAATATGGTGGCCAAGTTACTGATGTTGTTATTTGCCAGGAGCAGATTAAACCTGCACTTCAGGATCTACATGCACTTCCAACTGGTATACAGGTGCAATTCAAATGATCTTAATCTATACCAGGGGTGAAACTCAAGGTCCAGGGGATGGATCTCACCCAGGGGGTGCTTTGATATGGCCCATGGGGCTGCCCTGGAAATAGTGAAGGGTCAGCTTGTGGTGCCTCTGCCAATGAAAACAGAGCTCATGAGGCTCACACGTGTCCCTCCCGAGCTCCCTTTTTGCAGGCAAAGGGTTGTAGGAGGCCGTCCCAGCTGAAAACAGAGCTTGCAAGAGCCGTTTTTTCTGGCAGAGAGCTTGGGCCACCACAAGTGCTTCCGACACAAGTGACATCATGCTGGTCATACCACCCCATGATGCAGCCCTCAATGAAATCGAGTTTGACACCTCTGTTCTATACAGTCCTACACGGCTTGATGCTATCAGCCCTTCAAGGTAGATGATGTCAGGAAACAGATTCCACATGAAATATTAGAAGTCATACCTTTTGGTACAGGCTAAATAGAACCTAGAGATCCTGACAGTGTTTCTCCATTCTTTCTTCTAATACTAAACAGAATCAAGGTGGAACAGTCTTGCATTTCTTTACCATGCTGCTTTCTTGGGTTGCTGTAAGTTCGCCACATATTTTCTTCAAGGCCATCTCCATACTCATCCACACAATGTCCCAAACTTAGGCAGGTTATCTCACAGACTGTTAACTTGTGAAACACCAAGAATCAGAAAATAGGAATATGTAGTGGAGATACAGCATATGTAAACAATCTGTATTCTGACCAGGTCTTTTCAACCTGTTTATAAATTAGTAGAAATTAAAGGAAGCAAGGAATGATCATCTGGACATTCAAAGTTATTCAGGCTGGTAAAATGATAAGGAGATTTTGAAGACCTCAGAGGAATTTTTCTATGCAAAAGAAAACAGGCTTTAAAACAGGGGTTCTCAAACTTGGCAAGTTTAAGACTTGTGGACTTCAACTCCCAGAATTATCCAGCCAGCTATGCTATGCTGGCTGGAGAATTCTGAGAATTGAAGTCCACAAGTCTTAATCTTTGTTTGGAGGCTCAAGTTTGGAGGCTTCTGCTTTAAAATGACAAATTCAACTGGGTGAATATAAGAACACTTTGGCTCATATTGGAAAATATGTGCATTGAGGGTGATCTGAACTGGAAAGAAATCTTGGAGTCTTGATGATAGCGCGATTAAAGTGTCACACAGGGATGTGGCTGCTGTATGAAAAGATGAGAACTATGAAAGGAATAATAAGGGAAAGATTGGAAATATTAATATAAACAGAAGTTTTAATGAGTGCTTTTCGAATACTGTGGATAATTCTTGCCATCTCACTTCAAAAAGAAACGGCCCAAAACTGAGAAAATGCAAAAAGGGAAATTGGGATGATTAGAGAGTGACTTTGCTGCAAGGAAAAACTAAAGCTTTGGAGGCTTTTGGGATTAGAACGTTGGATTATTGGATTTGAGAAAGGAAAACTAAACTTGACAGACCTCACTCAAGTGAAAAAAGAAACCCTGCTTAAATACATAAGAGGATTTTGTTGGTGTAAAATAGATTTAGTTATACAGCATTTCCTCCTCCTGCCCAAAAATCTTAAATATTTAATTTGTTTGGCTTACTATTTCTTAACCCTTTTTCTTCCAGTTGCGTTATGCTGCTTTTTTTAAAAGGCATGATGGGTATGTGATTGCGTTGGAATTTTTGCACTTGTTTGCTATCTTCTTCTGTATCGTGATAAGCCTTGTTTATACATAATAAGAAAATGAGCCGTGAGAATTTGTACGAAAGTGACAGAGTACCTTGCCAGAGAGGCTTTGAGAATTTCTTCAGATAAATTTGCAGATTGAGTGATGCATCATCAAACAGCAGACTAACAGAGTTGGAAGATCTGCTAAACAAATAATTCCCTCAACACTGTTCAACTATTTACAAAGTGTTACTGTTAATCTTCTCACCACTCCTTATCACCCATCCCCTCCCACTTGACTGTTTTCTAGTATGATTTGATTGTACCCTATGACTATTATTAAGTGTTGTACATCATGATTATTGATTCTTAATGAATTTCTTTATGTATACTGAGAGTATTTACACCAAGACAAATTCCTTGTCTGTCCAATCACACTTGACCAATAAAAGTATTCTATTCTGTCCTATCCTATCCTATCCTATCCTATCCTATCCTATCCTATCCTATTCTATCTTCTAGTCTTACCCCTGCTCAAACAGAAAACACTATATCTTTTCAGACAAATGGTAATTCAATCTCTTCAGTGTTGGAGCACCCACATCTTCTGAAGCAATATGTTCCATGGATTAATTGTCATAAAATTTCTCCCTAGTTTTAGGTTGGTTCTCTCCTTGATTACTTTCCATCCATTGTACCTTGTCCTGCCCTCAGGTGCTTTGGAGAATAGTTTGACTCCTTTGTGGCAGTCCCTTAGATATTAAAACAGTGCTATCATTTCACCCCTAATCCTTCTTCTCATTAAACTAGATATACCCAATTCCAGCAACCCTTCTTTATATGTTTCAGCCTCCAGTCCCCTAATCATCTTTGTTGCTCTTCTCTGCACTCTTTCTAGAGTCTCAACATAATTTGCCTGTTTATATGAATCAGATCCTAGGAGTGTTTGGGTGGTTTCTTTAGGGCAACCCGAAGGATAGATTCTTCTTAATAGTGGAAGCTTCTTTGTGAAACCATCTCTTTAAAGATGCACTGTTTCATTAACTCCTGGTGTTCAAAGATCAATTTTATTAATTAGATTTTATCAGATATGAGATTCATTTATTGCTTTATTGCTGAGGGATGTCTCTGAACATTTATTTAAAATGTTAATTATTTTCTGATTCTTGTAGTTGCAATATGTTATTTTTGCTCTCCACCACAATGCAATGGCTTTGAAATGGCAGTTCAATGAATATATAGGAATTATATTTTCCCCACATACTTCTTAGGTCCATCAGAGTGTGTGGGGGTGTGAGAGGGGCAGGAGGGAGAGAAGGAGGGAGGGAGAGGGAGAGAGGGGAGAGCTGAGAGCCTGTGTGTGTTTCTCAGGCTGGTTTTCCTTCATGCATAAAAAAAGCAAATATGGACCTTTCTTTCTGCACAACTTATAAGTTTCCCTCCCTCTCCCAGATAAAATCAAAGTTCTATTCTTCCTTTACTCCTGGGGAATTTTGATTCCAGATTCTTCCTCCAGCTTGTGTAGGTCAGCAGGAGACCTTTAAAAGCAAAACAGCTTTTAAATTACAGAGTAGAGTTTGTTTTGTTGGAAGAATTATCCTTCTGGGTTCAGTTCCAAGTGGGGAAAAAGGCACTGGAAACATGGAGGCTGTTTGGAAAGATGGTTTAATGGTTTGGGACAGGATCACATGTCTTGGAGCTCAAAGAAGGAAGGGCTGAGATGCTGAGAGTGCCTTGGTTTTATACCCTCATTTGGATTTGAATTTGAGTTTGTATTCTGATTGGTTTGTCAACATTCCATGAGGCCAGGCAGGAACAACTCTGTAGGCCGCCCTGAGTCCCAGGCTTGGTTGACCCTTGCTGGATGATGATATAATGAAAGGGCTTTGGGCAATTCCTATAGCTCTACCTGGAGATCTTTGTTATGTAAACTAGGCGTGGCCTAGGCCAGAGTAATGGCCCATTAGCAAAGGTGGTGGTGGGGGCAAGTTTCTGCTTTCTGAGTTTCTACTCTTTTTTAGGAGAAATATTCTGCCTTTTAATCTTTTCCTAGGATATTTCATTTTTCTAGGAGAGGAGTTGTTGCAGTATCTAAAGTTACTCCTGTGCATAGTCACGTAGCAGAAAAATGAGTCATAGCTGAAAAAAGGCCGAAGGCAACAAACAACTCCATATTAGGCAAAAGAACTGGCAAGAACAAATAAGCTCCATAAGCTCCCTTATCTCTAAAGTTAGTGACTACTCAATAAAGAGAACATGACCAGTCCTCTGGGCGCTCTCATCAGAAGATTCATTGTGTCCGTGTGGTTCTTCTTAATCGATGCGAGGTCCGGTCACTAGGCGGGTGGTCGAAACTCTGCCAGTTCCCGCCGGGTGATCTCTTCCACTGCGGTGTCTAACAAACTTCACAAGGAGTGGGTGATAACTTCCTACATTTCTCCTGATAGGCTTCTTCCTAAGGAACAAGCACTGAAGATAAGGTGTGTGCATAGTGAGCGTGTAGAGAAAGAGAGAGAGCAAGACAGAGAGAGAGAGAGCCCTTCCTACTGGCAATCTGTGTGAGGCAGAGCAGTTAATTGAATAACCTCAGGTCTAGCAGGAGGGGGAGGGAAGTATTGTGCTGCCCTAGACTCCTTAACACTGTATCCCAGCAGGAGCTTAAAAGATATTAAGGGGCAGTCAGTTTGATATCTCCGCAAAGTCCTCCAGTCACAGGAAAGCACTGAAGGGCATTTTGCAAAATATTCCTCCTTAATGAGTGTCTCTGCAGCTTAAAGTGAATTTCTGAACCTCAGGTGAAACTTTGACCTGAAGCCATGCAGCAGGAACCCCCTTCCAAAACAATGAAGAACGGCACAGCCCTTTCTTCTCAGGTGACTCCACATGAATTCTAAGGTGACAATATGAGTTAAAGCTTCACCAAGAAGAGTTTATCACAATATACTGTGTATTAGTAAATGTGAACCATTTTTTTTCTTTTATCCTTTTTGTTTGTTTGTTTGTTTTGTTCCTCTGCTTTCCCTGCTACAAAGATTTCCATTTAGACCCTAACCCTTGTCCCCTAACTCACCACTTTCACCCAAAGGTAAAATCTCTGCACAACATCAGTTCCAATTCCCAATTCAGTGCATTTATTAAGGAATCCAGCAGGGATGAGTCAAAAGGGGCTTAAATTTAAAATAAAAATAAATTAAACTTAGCACACTGACATAGACATTGATCTGGAACTGATCAGCTACTTATCAAAAATTTGAAGATATTTACATGATAATTGTCTTGGGCTCCACAGTTGCTTGCTATCAGCCTCGTGAAGAGCAAACAACTAAAATAATATTTTCTAAAAGGGTTACTTATTTAAGCTGTGGTGCTGGAGAAGGTTTCAGCATATTTCTTGGACAGTGAAGGTCACTAACAAGCAAGTACTGGAATGCATAGATACGATACTAGAAGGCAAAAATACAAAATTGCATCTCACTTACTTTGGCCATGTCAGCTGGGGACATTCACTGAAGAAAGCAGTTTTGCTTGGAAGAGTTCACAGTAAAAGAAAACCAGGCCGTCAAAGAACAGGGTGGCTGGATACCATCAAAGTTGACACCAACCATAGCATAGAAAAACTCAAGTAGTACAAGATCGGAAGGTATGGCATATAGAATCGCTAAGAGTCAGACATGACTGAATGGATAACATCATCTCATGTGGTTAATGCAGAAGGTTTATCCAATCAGTACCTTAATAAGGTGTCTTCTAGGTAGTTTTTTTAAAATATGTATTTAGCATAAGGTCAAGTTATAGGCAAATGGGGATGAAAGGTTAAGGTTCTTAATCTTCCACTCATCATTTGAGTTATAAACACCTTTTTGCCCCCATCTTCCAAGAGACTGTTATTTGCTAGTGAAGTGAAAATTATCATCATCATCATCATCATCATCATCATCAAAACTCTGCATTAACACCTCCTGGTTCTTGAAACTTGTATGCACCTGGCTATAGAAAAACACACCTCTTCCTTTTTTGAGGAGGAAAAAACAGAAACACAAAGTGCAACTTAAAAATTCATTAAATTAAAAACTTTATAAAAAACCTCATTCAAATGTTGACAAGCAATGTTTATTCATAATCTAACTGCTGCAAATCAGATTTACTTTCTGCTGTTATTAGTTCATCCATGTCCAAAAAGTCCCCATTTCTCAGTGTTTTGACACTAGGTTCAAAATATCAGGTCATATTAAGAGTTTTGTTATTTTTTTTAGTAAAAATTGTAGTAGTAATAAGACAAGAAGAGACAAAATGTTTATCTATCTCTAAATTACATCTGAATCACAACCAACTTTTGTTGCTAAGCACATTGCTAACTTTTGTCCAGTAGTTTTCCCTCTTTTCCCAGACATGTCTTCTTAGCCAATACAGGAACATCTGAAGGGAATTGATTGGAGAGAACAGAGGGTTTTGACAAAGAGCAGGGGTGTCAAATTCACTTCATCATGGCAGCATCATGTGACATATCGGGACTTTTTTCCCTTTTGCTGAACCAGATGTGGACGTGGCCAGCACATGACACATCCGGCCTGCGGGCCAGGAGTTTGACAGCCCTGACATAGAGACTATTGACAACACTGGGCCAGAAAAGAAGTTAATTTCACAATGTTGATCTTTTCATTATGGAACTTCCTGTAAATCTTTACAGATCCAAGAACATTTTAGAGCCTACAGTCATGTTGTGAATTAGATGTGTATAACATTTCTTTTTACAATTACATAGAGTTTCAGTATCTTAAAGCATAAGTTAGGAAATGTACATAATGAAATATTTCTCTCCTCTCCCATCCCCAGAAATAGTTGTCTGCCCATATAATTTGCTGTCAAATAATATGTGCGTGCCATGGAAGAAAACTACACCAAAAGAGTTGAGAATTCATAAAAAATAAATATTGTGGATCAGGTGGTTTACCGCATTGAAAAGGGAAACTCCTGCCTTGAGATTTTTCTGGAATGGAATATTGCCAGCTGCTATTACAATCCCATCATTTTTAAACAACAGCCAAAAGAATTTATTTGATACTCATCTCTCTAAAATCAGTATCAGATAAATTCTTTTTCAAAGGGGAATACTATGTTATGTCATCTCCCAAATTAGGAAGCCACAAATGTGCATCTGTACATATCTATATCTACTCAGGAATGCCCAGAAGAGTTGTTCTGACTCTCAGTAAGTCCAACAGCAAAATAATGAGGGTTTTAAGCTGTTTTGAGTTTTTCATCCAAATGCTGGAAGCTATTGGGGTAGAACATTTTGCCCTGATTTGACAGTAAGCTTAAATCTATGTACTAGGGTTTTCCAGATGAACATGGAGGTCTCCAGGCTTCTTTCTTTATGTGTACTTTTGGAGTGTTACTAATTTGTAATAAAGTGCTGTTCATATATGACTTTCCATGGACCTGAAATACTTCCCCGTAAACTTAGAAATAAACAATATAAAAGAGAGCTAGTTCTACTTGCACAGGGTACTAAATCATTTTGTTTGGCTTATCTCACTTTGTATAAAATTGAAAAGCATAAAAATACTTTGCAAGTATACTTAGGCAGGACTGTGCTTCTGTGGAAAAAAATTATCTCAGGGCCTTCTTTCTGGGTTTTGTGACTGCAGGCAAACTATAATTAAAAGTCATCTGAAGTATTCTTGTTATAAATATCCCCTATATAAATGCAAAGAGCTGAGAATGAAAGGATTTAAATGGTATATTGTAAAAGGACACAGGCCTATTGATTTCACAGCTGCTAACCCTTTTGGCTCCACAGTACATACCATGTTATCTAACTTTCCAGAGACTCACTTAATTATCTTGGAGTGCATGTGCTTCCATCTGAATAAAAAATATCTAAAACCAAAATTCTATCAAATTGTTTCTGAATTATAAATTAGATAAGCATTCTTGTGAGCAGGCACACAAACACTGTGCAGGTAAAGCATTGCATAAATATTTTATTGAATCATTAAATATACAAGATTTAATGCAATAAATAATCAAACAACTATACTGGAATGAAGGAATACAATCAACCACCAGTAATTGCAACAAAGGGACTCTTCGAAACAGAGAGAAATTATATAGTGCCCTTGTTTAGTTCTCTGTATTATTTGCTTTGTTTTTTGTGCCTTCAAGTCAGTACTGATTCCTAACAACTGACGAGACTGCCTTGATTGAAATAATGAAAGAGCTAGTCACGCTTTTGTTTAATTGTACTTATCTAGCTTATTTTTATTTCTGTATTTCTTCTGCAATGTTCATATTTTTAAATTGTGTGAGCATGGGTGTTCTGGAAAAGAGCATCATTTTCCAGCCATGCATTACTTGTTAATGTCCTGGGTGGTGTCTACACTATTGGCATTAATAATTAGAAAAGTATGGCTGATCTGTTTTAATTGTCTGATTAATAGGGTTGTATTCCAATCCATCATATTTTTTGTTTAAAAAAAACCCCAGTTTTCATTAAACCTTTATCTATAGTCCTTTGGGGCAAGGAAAAGGATAGAGACAGTAAATCCATTTTTCCTTCCAAGTCTTTCCATCTTAGTTATTCTATAGTGTTAGTGTAGTATTCTACACTGTGTGAGCCAAGAATTCACCAGATGTTAAAGCCATCTACAATAATTTTCCATCCAACTACCTGTTGGATCTCTGGATAGTGAAGAAAATAACATATATATCATATAGTATGTATTATAATGTAGAGGATTTATTCAGAAAAATAATTAAAAAAATGTCAAAGTAGGGTCCCTGTATAGGATAATCTAATGGAATTAAGGTTACCAATTCAGGATTTCTGTAAATACCTCTTTACTGTTGCTTCATTGCAAAATGGCTTTTAAAAATCTGTGGAAATTTGAAATGTTTATTTGTTAACTTATGACAATCATTATTCAGTTGTACATTTCTTAATATGAGTTATGTGTCCTCCCAACAGACAATAGTGATTTGGGCAATGTATATGACTAAAACAAATTGAATACCTGCACATTTGTGTACCTGTGTATTAAGCATGGTTTAATCAGGAACTTCAAGATAAATGTACTTACTCAGTTTATGCCTAGACACCTCCTTTTGCAACCGGAGTTGAGATGAAATATCAGTCCAAATGTGCCTTTTGGGTGGCTTTACTTCTAAACCTGTAACAGCATATGAGTCTCTTACATGTTTAATACACATTTAATGGCTGAACATGTAAGTAAATGCTATTTCCTCTCCTAAATGAAATTGCTCAACCAGAATTTTTCATCCCCAGGTGTGTCGTATTTTTAAATTATGCCATATTATGACCAGATTTTACAGTCTTCATGAAATTTGGTACATTTCTAGAGGAAAACTAGGGTTTCATATGCACCAAGTTTCTAAAGGTCTTACTTTTATTTTTTGAGCAGTGCAAATAATCAAGCTAGATCCAATGGCGTGTTTACCTTTTTGCAATGTGACAGAATGTTTATACACAAACAAATCCAATACAGGTAGTCCTCAAGCTACGATCACAACAGAGCCCAACATTTCTGCTGCTAAGTGAAACATTTGTCAAGTGAATTTTGCCCCCTTTTATGACATTTCTTGCCACAACTAATTGAATCACTGCAGAGTTTTTATTGAATTATTATTGAGTTAATAACATGGTTTTTCAATGAATCTGGTATCTCTAATTGACTTTGCTTGTCAGAACATCGCAAAAGGGATCACGTCACCCCGGAACACGGCAACTGTCATAAATATGAGTCATTAGCCAAGCATCTGAATTCTTATCATATGACCGTGAGGATATTGCAAAGGTCATAAATGTGAAAGTGTGGAAAACTGTCATAAGTCACTTTTTTCAGTGGTGTTGTAAATCAAGGACGACCTATAAGTGGAACTGTACCCAACAATATGTATATGATTGTGTATGATTATGTGTAATATTGCTGAATTTCTAATTATGCTTATCCAGTTCGGAAGGGCAATATGTGAATCCCCTGTCCAGTTCCTCTTGAATCTTTTACAATTAATCTCATGTAGTTGCTAAGAGATGAAAGTTTGGCTTAATTCCCATCTCTCACACACAATCATGGAGGAGTATAAGCAAGCAATTATCCCTTTAAGAAGCTTGTGAATGGTATAACAGTAACACATCTTACATGAATGCCATACGGTTACTTTATTTCAAGCCCATTTCTAAACAACTAGGAAAGATTTTCTAAAAAAGGATTGAATTAACCAGGCCAATTTCCACATTAGAAAAAAAAAATCACAAAGGTAAAGTAATAAGACTTCAGCAGCAAGAGCTACAATTTTGTCAATTGGGTTTGTGCTTTGTGGATTTTATGGTTCACCTTAATATCTAGATAATAGACAAATAGATTATAATTTGGTGTACACTATACACATACATGGTAAATTTTCACACATATCTCATCTCTTTATTCACATTGTAGATCTTTTTTCCTATTTTCTATATCTTTCTTTTTCTTTATATTTATCTTGGATTTATCTGAATGAAGTTTCCTGATATTGTTTGAATTCTTTTTAAAGCCCATTTCTGAATAAAAACAAAACAGTAGGATTTAACAGGAATGGGGCAGAAGGAGAAAAATTCCTGTTATCTTTAAAATTCCAGTATTCGGTTACTAATCTGCACATTGTTAACTGCAATAGTATCAATCACATTGTGGGTTTCGATTCTGAAACTATGTTAACGCATCGTTCCCAAATAAATAAAAAAATAGAAAAAGATGTGGAACATTTGGGGAAACGGATACTCCATTTCTTAAACTCATGGCACCCCAAATATTCTTTTTTTTTTTCAAATGCCATATCTCCCAGCTTTCTTGGCATGTTGGACAACATCATAATATCCCCAACTTGCATTTTCAATCAGCATTAGTGATGGAAATGATGGATCAAATACATATAGAGGATTCCAAACTGCATACGGCTATTTCAGTCTCTTTCATTGTTACGGAATTTGAAAGGGTGAAAGAGTTAATGAAAAGTTTCTCATATTGTTTCCCCATTTTGTAATTTTCAGAATTCCAGAAACTATTATTGGGATGGTAAATTTGAAGTATTTACAGGTAGTTCCTGACTTATAATTGTTTACTTATTGACCATTCGAAGTTACAGCGGCATTGAAGAAGGTGATCTTTCACATTTACTACCATTGCACCATCCCAAAGTCACGTGATCAAAATTCAAATACTTGGTAACTGACTCATATTTATGATGAGTGCATTGTGATCACCATTTGCAACTTTCTGACCAGCAGAGTCAATGGGGAAGCCAAATTTGCTTAACAACTGTGGTACTAACTTAACAACTGCAGTGATTCATTTAACAACTTTGGCAAGAAAGATCATAAAAAGGGGCAAAATTCACTTAACAACTATGTCGCTTAGCAACATAAATTTTTGACTTAATTATGATCATAAGTTAAGGATTACTTGTATTTGTAAATGGGACATTCTTGTTTACAACTATACAGACATGAATAGGTCTGTTACTATAAATAGGTTAAGAGTAAATAATTAATTTGAAATAAAAGTTTTATTTCATTTCTCATTGAAACATGCTAGAGACAAGTATTTGGACATATGTGTAACCTTGTAAGCACTTGTACATTTTTAGCTTTATACAAATGGCAAAAAATATTATTAAGATCGTTCTTTCTTGCACAAAATCTTAAGGAGGTCCTTTCCGGAGCATGATATTAGAATGATATTTAGAATTGCCAGGAATGAAGTCATGGCCTTCTGTGGGCAAAGAGCACATTCTAACAATGAGCTATACTGCAGTGCTGTGCAACGCTTTTGATTCAGAACTAAAAATTGTGCTTTGCAATGCACAGGGTTATGAACATAATAACTCTTTGCAGCAGTAGCATTTTTCCCCAAGATCATGGACAATGCTCCTTCATAGGAGCAAACGAAAGGCTGTACAAGACAGAAGAGACAAGATCTTGGTGAATGGGGCAGTTTAAGGCAGCTTTATATATTAGAAACAGGCACCCTGGACTTGATTAAGTTAGTGATATGTTTTCTTTAACAGAAAGTCATCCTCTGTTTGAGAGCTCTAGCAAGATATTTGAGATTCTCCTCTCTTTTTTTCAGGATTGTTTAATTCAAATCTAAAAAAGCCCTGGAAGGGGAAAGGAGATACTGCAAAAATGTCCATTAGAGTTGGGAACAAATGTGTGCTGGAGTTAACAGTTACTTTTATGAAGCCCTTTATCTGCCCACAAAGCCTTCACTGTCTCTTATCTGGCACTTTCCAGAGCCAGAAGAAACTTCTGCACTTGTGCAGAAATATCCAATTTTGCTAAGGGTATCCTAGAGAAAGTGAGCAATACATCTTCCATCAGCACACTCCAAAATTAGACAAGTGGCTTGTTCTCTCTCAGCACTTGCCAAATAGTTCACACTTTATAAGCAACTAAATGTAGGAAGATTCAGATCATTACGAGCCCTAGCAATTAAACAGCAATGACGGTTTAATGCAAACAGATGTCAAACAGTGCATCCAATATCAGACATGTGAAACAGATTATATCATAACTGAAGTAGACATAAATTTAAATGATCATAAAGAATATTGAAATCTAGCATGCAAGTATGTTTGCTGCTGTTTGCCAACTCTAACTTTTCAGCCAAAAAAAGAAATACATCAGGCAGTGGGAGAATAAAATACCGCTCAAATCAAAGAATGCAATGTTTCTTTGAAAAATGCACTACTGGGTGAGGGAATGGAAAGAATAAAGATTAAGAATAAAGAATAAAGATTCTACAATTTCTCTGGGAATTGTAGAAGTTCATTTTGGAGCTTATGGGTGAACTGATGTTATAATCTTCCCACTTTGCTGCAGGTGAAGAATTTGACTATGTTGTGGTCTTTCCACTGCTCTTCCTGAAAGCATAGACTACCTTCCTTAACTTCCCTAGGTGATTTTTCATGGCATCTTGATGTGAAGTAATTCTTCAAGGCAAGGTGATAGGAATAATCTTGCTACAAATAGGGAAATTCTACTATTGTTATGGAAGGTGTTTTGAACAAATGGCTGGCCCAAATGAATGTGTTCAGATGCAAGTGAATGCCAGAAAGCTTCTTGCTGAATGATTGTATTAAGCAACAATCTAAAATTTCCACAAAATGAGAATTTAGAAGATTTTGACTATTGTACCGAGAAGTCCCAGAATCAAACTTGTTCTGATCAAGGAAAACCTAGGGGCTTCTTAGTTTTACTTACTTTTACTAAATACAAGAGAATACAAAAATCAGATAGCTATAGATCTATATGGATTTATTGGAAAAATTAAAGTTAAAAACTAATCAGATATACTGGAAAAATATGTTATACTATAATGGATGAATGATAGATGAATAGATAGGAAAAAAATTCATTGATTCATGTGCAATTAATAGGAACTAATAGACTAGCTCACTGTACTTCTCAAAGTTCTGGTGGTGATGAGTTACAAAATACTTCATTCCTTTTAAAATCGGAATAATTTAGATATTGAAACAAAGTAGTTTACAAAGCCTACTCTGCTAAGTAAAACACTATCAATTGGAAACCACATATCTTTAATAGCTGCTCATACCAAGTTGTAGATAAGGGTATAACAGAGTCAGCTTCCTAACAGCTGTTCCTTTTAAGGGTAAGTGCACACAACAAATTCCAGACATCCCATGGCTGGTGCAGTTGCTGAATCAAGTTTAGGCTTCACTTGTTCCAGGACTAGAGAGAAACAAGAGGGGAGTGTCATGTTTTCCAATCTAAACCAACCTCCAACCTTCATAAAGAAAACAAAAATTAGCCTTGGTTAGCTAAAACAAAACAGACCGCCAAGGAAAATATCAGTGTTCCTTGCATTCTTTTAATTGTGGTAACAAGGAAGAGATCATTTACCTAAGCACTGCAACAGAGTGTATAAATGGCAACAAGCCTTGTTCTTATTTAAGTTATATTAGCCTTCTTCAACCTCCCACCCCCCCATCTGTGACATGGATGGCTGGAAATTTTGGAAATTATAACCCCAATCCATGGAGTAAACAAAGGCTACAAATTATTGAATGATACAAGCTCCATATCCAACAGAGGGTGAATGAAGACCAGATTTTATGTTCCTTATTCAATAATCACATGTTGCATGGCAACACAAAAATTAAGGGTTAGGAGCTCATCACATGGGATGTCTATGGAGATTCTCAATCATCCAGGTCATGGTTGTCCCAAAAATGCTTTTCCAAAAGGCAACTGGATCTTCTTGGATTTTTTTTTCTTGAAAACGTTTAGCTTCTCATCCAAGAAGCTGAAGAAGGTTTTTTTGATAAGAAGTAATATTTTCAAGGGGAAAAAAAAAACCCCAAGTCAATTGTCTTTTGGAAACGCACCTTTGAGTCACACCTGGGATATTTGAATAGTTCTTGGTATAAATCTTTGAAAGGAATTCAGATGATCTGAAACAGGTTCAAGGAACAGCAGTGAAGTCAATGAGAAATAAATTAGCACAAATAAATCTACTTAGCCTTGGGAAAGGTGATTCTGGTGGATACATTTGTCTTCAAGTATCTGGTTCATGCAGAGGAATGCAATAATCTGTTCTGTTATTCCAGAGAAAAAGAGAAATCAAATCATAAAAATTGATTGAGAATAATCAAAGAAAAGCAGAGTCTGTTGAATGTTAGGAAAAACAACAATACAAAGTTGAACAGAGGAACCAATTCCCTGAAAAGAGAAAGGCTTGCCTTTGTGAGATAAGTTCAAGCAAAGATGTGGTATACATACCCTTGTTAGGGCTATTTGGATTTGGTTTCCTACATTAAAATGGAGTTGAACTCAGTGGTTTGTTTCATCCAGTTCTACATCACTGTTTTACTATAATTTATTGATTGAATAAATCACAATTAGATTGAGGCAAAACAGTTCAATAAGCTTCACATTGCAAACCACAATGTGACCAGATTGGAAGGAAGTTTTGATCTAAGGCCTGGATGGCCAGCAGAGCATTGGAATGGAGATCCTACAAAAAAAATTTTTTCCAACTCATCATTTCTGTGCTTCTAAATTCAATGCAATAGTATTTAATTGCCTTGATAATAGCCCAAATTAATAGCCCAAATTCCTTGCAAAGCCTACATTTCATTTTTAGCCATGGTCTTGGTACTGCCACTCTGGAGAGTTCCCAAATAATATTAAAAGTAGATGCCCATTTGAAGCCTGACCTGTCCAGTTATTTGAACCATCTGCTTTGTGTCAAATTTTGGCCATTTCAAAAGTGCTAATTTGAATTAAGTCTGCATGAGAGGCTTGTTTAATGAGCAGATTAAAAAGATGATTATATGTCCTTTTAAAAGTGCTTACCTTTTGCCAAAGAGGGGGTTTATGCCACTTTAGTCTCCCTCCCCCTTTTTTTTTTTTGGCATCACAACATAGAACAGTCTCTTTTAATTAACTCTGCGGGGTTACAGAGACCCAGGCTGTTTGCTTCATTAAACTCTGATGGCGCCTTTGGAGCAAGTCTCTCTAAATTGCACTGTCACAATTGTATCTAAATTAGCATCTGAGCTGACCCTCTTTTCACTTCTCTCCCAGCCTCAGCTGACAGGGATTGGCTGAAGATGCTAATTGGTGAGGTTTGGCAGGAACAATGAGATTTGCCAAGATAACAAAAGAACTAATGTTTCTTTCAATATGCATTCGTTAAGTACCTCTTTTACAGAGAATTATTGTAATATGTAGTCCGTGGAATAATTGACCCTCAACAGCAAGAGCTTGTTATGTAATAAGTAATGGCAAAGGCCTTCTCAAAGAAGCAGGTTGATTTTCCTCAGCTGTAAAGAGATTTTCTCAGCTAGAGTCCTGTGATAGATCAAGGCATCTCAGTAGGTGTTCAATAGAAGAGGACTTATTTGAGTTGAACTAAGAGAAAATGCACTAAACGGTGGTTTTACGCATACTCATGTGATGACAAAGGCAAAAATAGAGAGCATTAGACTGGTAGTTTGGCAGCTTGCAAATCAGAGTACAAACTTTCTCAGCAGATGCTTGTATAAGCAGATATTTGTTTAATTGTACAGCTCAATGTTTTCTTTAATATTTTTTATTATACAGCAAGTGTGCAAGATAATATAAACTTCGCATGTTTTATTAACTTATAACTATGATAGTACTTCGATATTTACAGTTTAGTAATGCAGCTTTATAGCTACAGATAAGATTCCTTGCAAAGAATTGTTATATTTAGAGAGGTTCCAGTAATAGCTACGTATATGACACAGTAATGTCAATTATTACCTGGATGAAGATCTGCAGTTTACATAACTAAGTTGAATACATTTGTTTCTCAGAATCTGGAGAATATCCAATAGTATAAACCAGTATTTCTCATTGTGACAAGTTCTAGAGATGTAGAATTCAATATTCAAATTTCTCAATGAGGATCATGCTGTCCAGAGAACTTTGGGAGTTGAACTTCACATATTAAAAAGACAGTTGGCGGAGAAATGGCATAGATGATACTGAGCAATGTGAATCAGTAGTCTGATTTGATGTGAGCTACTTGTGTCTCACTGTAGAAAAAGAAATGCAGTTGTTCTGTGGTTCTTTAAAGTAAACCAGAATATGTTCAGTAGTAACTGATTTGTACTTGAACAGGAGATCTCTATGGCATGATTAAAGATTACATACCACCAAGTTTATGTCAGCATCAACTCTTAGAAATTACAAAGAAAGATTTTCTCCAGGAGAACCTCAAGGGAATACAGGTGTATCAGGTGGCTTCAGCAGTTGAAAATTTTGACAACTTCTATAACTATTGTGGGGGGAAACAAATATACATGCATACTGAGCAGAGGTGAAACTAGATTACATGTCACTTCTAACTCTATTATTCTATGATCATGAAATCAGAAGAGTCAAGTTTAACTCAAAGACTTTTTTTTTTAAGTATAGCAGGCCTGGATCAAAAGTGAGAAAGAAATATCACCCTTCCTCCTGAGTCCCTAGGGGTGAAACACTGGTCTTCTCTCATAAATCCAGATTTGAATTTTATTCTTTAAAATGTCATTCGTGCCAACAGATCTTGCATGCTTACACACAGATGCACACAGAGGGTGTTTATTTTGTAAATTTTCCCAGGCCTAAAGAAGATAAATTCCCTCTGACCCATATCTAGGTTCAGCCACAAGACCCTTATTGTAGAGCTGATGGGATAAAATAATGAAGAACCTGTATAACATATATTTTAAGCATTGTACAGTCTGCCAGCTATTGTTGAGTAGCTTCAGTGCTTCTGCTGTTCTTTTATACACCAATCTTATGTTAGCAGTTCCAATAAAGCATTCCTTCAAAGAATTGTCTTGATAAAGTAAAAGAAATGATACCAGGGTATATCAGTGAAACAAGCAAAGCTAGAAAATTGAAAAACATTCACAAAGATAGTGGCAATTCACCTCCATATCATTCCCAAGAAAACTACATTAATTGTTTATATCCATGAAGTTACTAGGACTCAGGCTTGACTCTTGAGGGTTTTTTTGTATGATCTATATTTCCATAATGAATTAAATGTACAAGTTGGCTTATTAGTTTACCTACCAAATGCTTTCAATTCTTTCAAGCATTGATAGACTTAATAGAATAGAATAGAATTCTTTATTGACCAAGTGTGATTGGGCACCCAAGGAATTTGTCTTGGTGCAAATGCTCTCAGTTTACATAAAAGAAAGGATACATTCATCAAGAGTCAAGAATCATAAGGTACAACACTTAATGATAGTCATAGGGTACAATAAGCAATCAAAT
>BHFT01021248.1:0-47693 GCA_004320025.1 Laticauda laticaudata
GGGATGCTGGTTCTGGTCCTTTTTGCCCAGGGCTGGAACGAGTAGCACCGGCTTACCCTTCTTGCACTGACTGACAAACCATGGTGTTCCTGCTAGATGTATGTAGGCAGCACGTCTTCCCCTGTATGTGACTGTATGCGTGGCTGCATCCTTTTATATTCCGCGGATGGCTGACGCAATTCATTACTCTCGCAATGCGGCAGTGAAGACTTTGCATGCTGATTATAATCATGCACGAGCATTCTGCTTGTTTCCTTATAGGCAGTCCATGAATGCATCCGCTTCATCCACTATGCATCCGGCCCCTTCCGCTTTGCATCCGCTTTCAACAAATTCTCCCCCGGAACCCCTTCAGACGGTGTCATTCCACTT
This sequence comes from Laticauda laticaudata, assembly GCA_004320025.1. Lineage (NCBI taxonomy): Eukaryota > Metazoa > Chordata > Lepidosauria > Squamata > Elapidae > Laticauda > Laticauda laticaudata. The sequence continues at coordinate 373 of BHFT01021248.1, forward strand.
TCCATCCGCTTTTCATCTGCTTAGGCTTCCCTATGAACATCCGTTTTAACATTCCCCGTTATTATACTGCCCCACATCAGTTCTTTTCCGGTCTCTTTTCCGTTTCTGTTTTTGCGGGAAATTTTCATCACTTTTTGGACAGTGGATGACAATGGATGGAGCCACCCCGAAATTTTTACTTGTCCTCTGTGTTCCTTTATCATACGTTTTGATCCGTCAGCCAGCTGGGACCGGGCCTTTAGAGGCTAATCTTTTCATTGGTATCTTTTTTCTTGTATAGTCTATTATTCAAGCCCTCTGGCATATGCCTTCAGTGTATCCCATTACATTTCTGGATTGATGTATCTTCCTTTTCGTTTTCTCTGAAGAAGAAAGCCAATTACTTTCTCCATCCACTGTCCGCGCAATGAAGTCATTTTTCCGTTCAATAATAGGTATTATTTTAACATCTACGATCTTTCTTCTTTGTCCTTTCCATTTTAATTCATTGGGATTGTGTGTCTGCCCAGGGTACATTGTGTTCCAATATTTCTATTTCTTGAATATAGTTAACCAATTCTAGTTGAATCCATATGATTATCTATTCTGGACCATGCATAAACGTCTATTTGAGTAGAAAGTGTGTATTGTTAAGGTTTTCAGCATTTCTTTCTCATCCATGTATGTTTTAATTTGTTCATCTTACCATTTTTAGAAAAAAGATTTAGAGAGAGCTTTCTCGTTTGCATTTATTTTCTCTGTGCTTGTATAGTCAGTTTATTGTCGTATATTCCATTTAAAATCTCCCATCATGAACTCATATTAAGCATATTATCCAATTCAATTATATTTCATATGTGTGTTGTGTGTGTGATAAAATTCTTCTTGATTGTCATTCGTGCGTGGCATTAGGACTGCAGGATCCAGGCCAGTGTTTTGTTTTATAGCCCATTATTACCACCATTAGTATTCTTCCTTTCAATCAGCATAAAAGCAATTTCTCTGGGATGGTCTCTCTATTTATATATAAAACCATCTCTCTTTTCTTACATTGTGTTAAGGAAGTAAATTTTCTTAATTTGGCTGTATCGCAATTGTTCACATTGTTTTCAATATGTACTTCTTGGCAGATAGATTAGTATCAAATTTTAATTTACTCTAATTTTGGAAGGTTTTCCTTCTTTTAATGGCTGAATTAAGTCCATTTATATTAATTGTAATCAATTTTTTCTCTTCCATGGGCTGAAGTGTCACTTTCCAACATGACAACAATCCTAAACACACAGCCAAGACAATACAGGAGTGGCTTAGGGACAACTCTGTGAATGTCCTAGACTGGCCCAGCCAGAGGCCTAATTTGAACCCTATTGAACGTCTCTGGAGGGACCTGAAAATGGCTCTCCACCAGCAGTCACCATCCAACTTGACTGAGCTTAAGAATTTGCAAGGAAAAATGGCAGAAAATCCCCCAAACTAGGTTTGTTGCATCATATCCAAAAGGCTCAAGGCTGTAATTGCTGCCAAAGGTGCTTCAACAAGGTACTGAGGAAAAGATCTGAATATTTATGCCAATGTGATATTTCATTTTTTTTCTTTTAAACTTAATTTACAGACATTTCTAAACTTCTGCTTTCACTTTGTCATTATGGGGTACTGGATGTAGATTAATGAGGAAAACGAAATTTCAACAACAATAGAATGAGGCTGCAGCACAACAAAATTGACAAAAGTAAAGGCTGCCTGAATACTTTCTGAAGTACTATAATAATTCATATAATAAAATTATTCTGTATTCAATTCAGGATATTGAAATGTTTCACCTTTCCCATAAAATCCATCAATTTATCTGAAATTAAAATTGAATATTCTTGAAAAATATTCTTTTTTTGATAATTGTTGGAAGACCCCCCCCAAATGTGCAATGTCTCCAGGAAGAAAGTAAGGAAGAAACTTTTTTCTGCTTTTATTTTGTGCTTTTATGATATTCGTGGCAATAAAACGTTCATTCTCACGTATGCCCTACTTTTCATGTCTTTCTACATGTACTGTTTTTTTCTTCACTGATATCAATAGGCTAATCATTCCTATGTTAATATGAATATACAACTGGGAAGATCCCAGGCAACTGAACTGGCATAACTATCGGGGATCTATTTTATTTGCTTGATTGATATTGAATGATCCTGTTAATTTTCAATGCCAAACTATGCTTTTTAAGCTCCCCTACCCCCAGGCATTCAATTGCTTGAATTTCTCTATAAAGAAAAGAAGGAAAAGAAAGAAGAAATCTGTCTATTGTCAAAATCTAATGATATGACAATTTGCTTGTGGCAGCAACAGAGATATTTCCTTTCTCAATCAGTTTCAATTATTGGAAGGTTGAATGCTTTTATGTGCTCAGGGTAATAGCATCCATCAATGAAAATTCATGGCAAATAAAATATTTTTCTGGATCTGCATTATTCAGAAATATGTGTATTTTCACCTTTCAAGCCAAATTAATTTGATTTGATTTGATTTGAGTATTCTCATGGTAAATCTTCATCTTGACAGAATAACTGATACTACAATTAAATTCATTTATAAAAGAAATTGAGTTTTTGGGAAAAAATTAAAATTCAACATCAACCTTAAGAATAGAGAGAGTGCAGTTTTACCAAGTAGAAAGCAAAATGAGCTTTATAAAGATTCCATTTCAGATTTAATGGAAACATGAGAAATCAAGAGAGAACAAACATTATACAATGAATGAACTCACATAATTGTGACATAATTTGGACCCTACATATTTTCACCAAAATGTTTCTTCCTCTTAAAACTGCCATAGCAATTTCTCCATCAGATGAATAAGAATACTGTGCTAAAAAAGAAAGCAACCCTCCCCCCAAAAACCCAACCCTGAATATTCACAATAAACTACTGTTAGGAAATAGTTTGTTAACTAAAATGTTCAGTGAGCCATATTTTTGCCTTGTTTGCCTTGCTTTACTGTCCTGAAAGTATGCTGCATGAATTATTAGAACCATTTTGGAAATGTCATGCTGATCACAGAAACCCAGAAAAAGCTAATGCTGAAAGAAAAAGAAAAACTTGGAGAAGAACTGTGAGCCTCCTGATATATCTAAACTTGGCGAAAAGGAGGTGAACCTAGAAAATTGTTTCCTAATGTTTTAAAAATTAATTATGACTGTTTAGAAAACAGAACCATGATTCCTATCTACAGGAAAATGTAGTGTTATCTCTATAATAATTCAAGTGAACAGCATAAAGGCAGGAACTCTAGTCTGCCCATTTGAAAAGAAAGGATTTGTTTTGGGCAATATAACTCTAATTAAAAATAATTGCCTTCAGTTTTCTTTAGTTTATTTCACATTAAAAGGTCTGGTATAATGGGAATCTATTCAACAGACTCCTAAATATGACTCATTACTATTGTTTTCTTCTGCTTTTCTTCAGCATCTTATCCTGCCCCATTTCCCTTCTTTGCATGAATGAAAAACATCAAAGAAAAATTCGTATTTTAAAATGTTATTAATATAGTTTTTAAAATTATCTCATTTCCATTGACTCCCAAATTCCATTATACTGCAGTTAAATACCTACTTAGTTTTATTTTACATTATTAAGTAATGCAAAGACCACTTATTACAAATATCTCCAATCTGATGCTTTTCAAGGTATAAGAGTACAGAATTTCTAAAAGTCAGTGTTTTCCCCTCCTTCTCCCTTTTTCTCCCTCCTTCTTTTTTTCTCTCCCCTTCATATCTTCAAGACAAAAAGAAAGTTTAAATAAAGGAATAAGTGTTAAAGGAAAGGAAAGATTGAAATGAAAGTATATAAAAGTAAATAGAGATGAACACATTAGGAAAATAAGGAGGAAAACATAATAAAGAATGGAATATAAAATAATAAGGGAAGAATTTAAGAGAAAAAAAGAATAAAATAAGGGCAAAGATGAATAAGAGAGGAAGAGAGCAAAAGGAAACAAATTGGAAAAAGAGAACAGAGACACAAAACAGAAATAATAAAACTTGATAAAAAATAAATAAGGTGAGAATGTAAAGTTTAAAAAAAACCCTTTTTTAGATTAAAAGAACAGAATAGAAACAGCATGAAATGGGATGGAGAATACATTTATGCTAACATATGGAGAAATAACTTTCATTTACTTGTATAGAATAGATTTATTTTGTTGGCCATTGCATGATCTTTCAATCATTCTGGTACTTAGGAGTATTATGAATTGAAATATCAAGAGTTGAGCTTGATGTGATGCTTGCTGCTCAATTAGGTCCAGTTGGTTAACTGAATGTTCATCTTGAAAAGGGAATCACAATAACTCAGCTGAGGGATAAGGCACTACAGCAAGGTTTAGAAATGTCCTCCAGAGAAAAGTAAAATCTCTTGAATTGAGCTCAACTTCTGGTGACTACATGTACCCATCCATATAATTTTCTTGGCAACAGAATTAAAATGATTTGCCATATCTTCTTCTTGTATATTTTTTTCAAGTTACCTGAGAATTTCTATCTGAGAAACCTGAGAATTCTAATCAGTCTACAGTCAAGCTCAGGTTTGATTGAGAGCCAGTTTGGTATAGGTATTAAAACAGCAGGCTGGAACAGTGGTGGGATTCAAAAAAATTTTACTACTGTTTCTGTGGCGTGGCTTGGTGGGCATCTCCAGTCAGAAGCTGTATTTGCCAGTTCTCTAAACTACTCAACATTTCTGCTACCGGTTCTCCAGAACTGGTCAGAACCTGCTGAATACCACTTCTGGGCTGGAAACTTGAAGACCATGAAGCTATAGTTCCACCTGGGCACAAAGCCAGCTGATGCCAGTCAGTTTCTGTCAGCTCTAGAAAGGATGCAATGGCAACCCACTTTTGAAAAGCCTTGTTAAAAAAAAACCTCCAGGAACTTTGTCCAGGCAATCTCTAAAAATTGGACAAGATTGAATAGAAAAAGAAAAAAGGTCTGACAGATGGTAGATGGGCCTGATAGATGGGCTTAGAAAAATTCAGATTAGAACTAACACTGATGATGTTACATAGTTTGAGTAGTAAAATGTCTGCAAGAAAACAACCAAGATCAGAGAATACTGAGGACATCTCAATTCAAATTAAGTTATTGTTTGTTTTCTGGAATAAAAGGCTTCATGATGTATCTGTACTGATGATTATATCATCTGACAAGTTTTTCTTTCTATATAGCAGGACTGTCAAACTTCCAGCCCACGGGCTGGATGCATCACATGCTGGCCATGCCCACACCTGGTTCAGCGAAAGGGGAAAAAGTCCTGATACGTCATGTGACATTACCATGATGACATAAGTTTGACACCCCTGCTATATAGCATGAGCATTTCCCTTTTATACAAGCAATTTTCCAAGATGATATAAAACTTGGAAGCCACTCAAGAAGACAGAGATATGGATGAGACATCCATAGAAATGTGAAAATTATATCTCAAAGATCATGATAGGTGGGAAAAATATGCTAGTGTCAGAGAATAAGTAGTTTTAAACTTACATACTAGCATGCTCCATGGCATCTTAACCAAACATATTTTCTCTTGAACATTTACTGGAATTATAATTTGAGTAGTTTCTACTTAATTAAGAAATTTTCCTATCTCCTCTTAGATATTATAGTTGGTAAGAAAATAATGTACATTTATTAATGAACACTTTCTCTTGAAAAGCATGAGTTTAGTCTAAACCCACTTGTATATTTACATTTTGGTTTTGAATGAAACCTTCAGTAATCAGCTGCAGAAATAGATATCTAAATAATATTATTCATTTTTTGGAGGAAATGGGCTGACATCTACTGGTGAAAATTAGAAATTGAACAAACAAGTTTGCAAATGACATACAATTTTGCTTTCACTTTTAATTACTTTGAACTATTTAAATAAATGGTGCATCAAACATGAAGTCTTAATTGTCTAATATTTTTTATTTCTCATTTCATTTTTGCATGACTGCCATTTTGAAAGCACTTGATGTAAGAAAACTATATAAGTTACAAAAACAGTAATTAAAGGCATAAGAGGAGGAAAAAACACGATTAAAAATCCTTTTTCCATTATGTAATCACTAGTTCAGACATATTTATTTATTGTTTATTTACTTATAAAATATATCAGACACTAATCTTACCTCAAGGTAACCTTAGACATATCTATTTCAAATCAAATAGTTGTGTAATTCTGGAGTTCTTGATATTAGTAGAAAAAGATAAAATCATTGGCAATGTTTCTTGGACTGTAAAAATATAAATTTTGGCACACCCAAAGAATTTTAAGTTTGATTGTGTTGCAACAGAAAGTAATCTGAGGAAAAACAAAAAAGTTAGTAAAATTATGTCAGTTATGGAATTCTAATTGGATAGTTAAAGGCATCCAAAAAGGGAAAACGTGGTGTGGAAGACACCAATATGGTTATCTTAAATCCCTATGGAAAATCTGATAGCAGAAAAATACTGATACAAGAAATTAAACAAAGAGTAGGTCACAAAAAAGACTGCAGATATTTACTACAGAAATCTGGTGTCATGAAAGTAAAAACTCAGAAGTTGAGATTTCCTTACACATTTCCTTACAAATTTGTAAGGAAAAGTGTAAATTGTTTCTATTTTCTTACAGATAGCTCCTCTGAGTCATAGGACTGGGAAGAGAGTGAGAAAGAAACTTAAAATATAGATTCTGTAACATTCTAAGCCACTGCCTAGCAATTTCTCTTTGAACAATGCATTGGGGATATTTTTTTCCTTAATTAATTGTCTCAGAGATTCTTTTCAAAAAGGCAACTGGATTTTCTTGGTTTGTTCCAGAGGTGAATTCAGCAAATTCTGACCAGTTCTGGAGAACCGGTAGCGGAAATTTTGAGTAGTTCAGAGAACCGGCAAATCCCACCTCTGACTGGANACCGGCAAATCCCACCTCTGACTGGAGATTTTACAGTATCCTTCCCCTGCCACGCCCACCAAGCTACGCCCACAGAACCAGTAGTAAAAAAATTTGAATCCCACCCCTGGTTTTTTCCTTGAAAACATTTTATTTCTCATCCAAGAAACTTTGTTAAAAACTGAAGAAGCTTCTTGAATGAAATGCTAATTGTTTCCAAGGAAAAATCCAAGAAAATCCAGTTGCCTTTTGGAAAAGGACCTTTGGGACAACCATGACCTGGATGATTGAGAATTTCCAGGGGATACTGGCCATTTTTTAAATCTGATGTTTCTTTTTCTGCCTTCTCCATTTTCTGATTTTTGCAAAATTGACCCCAATCTGTTCAGATTTGGGAAAGTTGCCCTGCCCTTAATATTATTGATTCTCAACCTTGGCAATGTGTTAACTTCAACTTCCAGAATTCCCCAGCCAACATGAGTCACACACGTTAAAGTTACCAAGGTTGAAAAACACTTATTTTACATAATTCCTTTCCAATGTTCTATTGGGTTGGAAAGGCACAAAATAAAAGGAAAATAATTAGTATACAAGCTGTTCTTTGAGGATTGCACAATGGGAACAGCTAAAAAGAAAAGACAAAGCCACTTAATTTCTATTTCAGTTGTCTTTTTCAACAAAAATATTTTATGAGCCATAAAAATTTGAGGAGAAATATAAAGTAGCAGGATTAAAGATTGTAAAAAAAAAAAACATGCTTGAGGTAAACCATTAGTTTAAATCTCCAATCAGATAAATGGCATCCCAAAGCAATTTTTTAAAAATATGATCATCTGGCCAGATTCCTAATATTATCATAGAATTGGCAATTGAAGAACTGCCAAATTATTGGAAAAAACTAAATGTCCCTATCAAAAAAAAGGGAGGGAGGTACAAGATATAACAAACAAGGGATTGTCAATCTGACATGTACTTAGGAAGATTCTAGAACAGATCATAAGGATACTTATCTGTAAACAAAAACAAAAAGAATGCAGCAACTTTAGAAGAAGAAATTTGTCCAAAAATAAGCCTTGCCTGCTTTTCTTCTTTAGCAATGCAATGATGCCACCTAATGGTTCTTTGTTTAATAGTTAGCATTAAAAATTATAGCTGTGTAAATTATGGAGATTCTCAGTCATCCAGATCATAGTTATCCCAAAGGTGCTTTTTCAAGAGGCAACTGGACTTTCTGGTTTCTCTTTGAAGACGTTTCGCTTCTCATTTAAGAAGCTTCTTCACCTCTGACTAGATGGTGAGAAATGGAAGGATTTGTACTCCTTTCAGACAGCTGGTCATTTGCATCCTTTTAGAGAGTTGTTGAGGCCACCTGGACATTTATCTGTGTCATCAGGGTCACCTGAATAGTGCAAATGGCTTCTTGAAACTGTTGAAAGGACTGGGTTGTAGACTGGAGATGGTATTGTGTCCCCCCCTCTCTGTTGAGAGGGAGCTGCTCAGTTTTGACATAGATGGCGTCTTTGACCCCTTTCAAACCAGGGGTCTCTCTGTCTAAAATGTGGACTGTGCTGTCTTCAAAAGAATGGCCTTTGTCTTCAAAAGAATGCCCATGCAGATGGACTGAATGAATCTTGTCATGAATGAATGAATGATTCAGATGGATGAATCTTGTCCTGATGGGTTTGTTCTCCTGTGTTGTACCATGCGTTTATGAAGTGGTTGCTGTGTGGTTGCACACAGCTCATTGCATTGTATTGCATATAGCCTTTGCTCAATTTGTGCCTGGGTGTTTTATCCTTGGGGTGGAGAAGCTTCTGCCTTAGTGTATTCTTGTGTTTGAAATGTGCATGTATGTTGTGTTGGCTGAAGATTCTCCTAAGCTTTTCTGCTATTCCTGCAACACATGGAATGGTTGCTTCGTTTATTGTTCTCTTCTTTGTCTGTTATCAGTTCAGATCAAAGGAATTGAGTTCCTGGCAGTGTGAGCAGAGTTAGCCTAATATTGCATTCTAACCACTGTGCCACCCCTGCTCATTTTCATGTTATCCCCACCACAGCTGTTGAAATAGAGAGTAAGTAAGCCAAGTGCCAAGATGTCAACATCTGTAAACTTGTTTGCCGGTGAAGCAGAGATTACAGACTAGTCATTTTACTTAAATATGGACAAGTACATCAAATGTACCCCTATGGCAGAGGCACTTGGACAGCGAATTTAAATGTCACTAACAACTCCAACTCTCTCCCTTCATAATCTAGAGAGTATATACCAAGCAGCCACTGCCCGTATGTAGATAAATACACACTATGTTATTTCATCACATAGAAGAATTTTATTTTATATGTCATCCTCTAACCAATAAGGCCACACCAATACAGGTGATCACTGATCACTGCTAGTAAAGGGGTTGAAAAGACATCCACAAATCATGTTGTGCATGTTTTCCTTACCTTCTCATCCAGCGGAATATTGGAAATAATTATTTAAAGTGCTTGAGACTCTGTAATTACACACACAAACATGTATGGAATAGAACCAGAGGAAAAAGATCCAGAAAAAAAATATGTTTTTAAATAAAAATATGTTTTAAAATAAGGCATCTGAATCAATGAAGACATTGACAACTTAGATTGGAAAGCTGCTGACTGCTCCACATTGAAGCCCCTGCCTCCCTTGCAATCACCTTCAACAGTGGAACTGCAATTAAAGAACTGGGGAAAAAATTAGAAACCAACTCTCTATGCTTTTCATATCTTGTTTCAAATAGAAACACGAACAGGCGAAATAGTTATCACCACCTGACAGAATTAGAAAATAAATAGATAGCTGAGAGAGTCCATTTTCCAATAGTTCTACTGGGAAAGAGCATCAGAATGGAGTGAGGTGCCTTCATTATGCCTCTGCTCCCAAGCTCCTAAAATCTTAATACTGGTAGTTGCTGCATTCAACAAATTGGGCTAAGTTTATCTTTAACACCAAATTTATCTTCAACACCAGATTAACAATACAAGTGGAATTTTGCAGTCAAGACCTCATGATTGTGATTGTAAATATTAAAAAAATAGACAAGAATTATTAAAAAAAATAGAATTGAAAAATAATTTAAACTTATAGTGATGTATCGTTTGATAGTTTCAGGCCCATTATAAGACTGTTATTGCCAACTTTATTTTACTATTACTGTAGTTATTTTATTTCATTATTTATCCATTCTATTCACTTTTATTAGTACAATCATCTTGTGCATTTTTTACAAAGTAGTGTATCAATATTTATATTTTATTTTTGGTATTTAATTTTGATTTTCCACTGTGGCTGTTTTCAGTGCTGATTATTATTGCAAACTGCTGTAAATCTGTGGATGATTTTGCAATATACAAATGGAAGGAATAAATGGATGGGTGATAAATTGTGCAAACTAAATCTCAAAAGCCTATTTAGAAAAGGCAATTTGATCTGATGAAGATATGCCAATAAACATCTGGCTAACTCTGGAAGAAAACCAAAAACACTTAAGATTTTAGTGGCTAAATGTTACATTACATTAATTTAAATTTTTATTTAAAAATAATTTTTAAAAAAGTGGAAATATCAGTTTATCTTCAGCAGAAATTGGACAGCATATATATATTTTAAGTTAATTTCTCCAGGATCTATAGTCTCTAGAACCTTCAAATAAGGCAAATATTATTTCCATAAGATAGACTTTTCTCTTTTAAAATATGTTTTTGAAGAAGAGAATTCCCAGAAAAAAAATAAAAAGGGAAGAATCATTAAAAACAGAATACCCTCCCTTTTGAAACATAGGAAATTAAAAGGTTCAACTAACTACAGCGATGGAAAAAATACAGAAGGAAGATATATTTCCAACAGAAATCTTTTCTTACTGATGCATTCTATCAACTTGTTTCCTGTAATAAGACAAATTCCTCATAGCTATACTGATAATGAAATTTCCACGTATATGGAAGGAAATCAAACAAAATCTGCCAACTATTAACCCATCAGATTGATTAGTATTTGCTACAAATTATGTTACATCTAGCCTACTCTTTTGATTTGAGCAATTTTAAATTTTATCTTGTACTTTTGCCACTAATCTCGTTGTTCATTATTGTAATTGAATATCAATTAACATACTGTAGTCTTATATAGACAGCATATTCTAGGACAAAAAAAATGCTATATAAAAAGAAAGCAGGCACTTGGGAAGTGTCTGAAGTGAAATAAAATGAGTCAACCAAACTGTTTTCCTTAGACCAGCGATTGCCAACCGGTGGGCCGCAGCCATAGCCCACCAGTGGGCTGTAAGAAAATTTTGGTGGGCTGCAGAGAAATCTCACCCCCAGAGATCCCCCACAAAGCAATTAATCCAGGCTGCGCAGAAAGACAAGGCTGCGTGGCCCACATGCCCCGTGGGAACCCTCCCCGCCCACTCACTCCGTATCCGGTAAAGTTACCTGCTAAATTGCTATTTTTCCTTTTTCCAGCCATCATCAGTTCTGCTGTGCCGGGAGATTTAGATTAGCTAGGAAGCAGGAAATGGTTGGATTTCTTGCTTTCTAGCTAGTCTTTAGATTTCAGCTCTGTTTTAGCAACAGCGAATTCCTCGGACTGAAGGTTTGCTTGTAAGTAAATTTCAGTGCAGACTCACGACAAGCAAATTTGGAGAGACTGAGCTATCCAATGGGAGATAGATCAGCTGAATGAATTCCTGTGAGCAACTCAATGCTGCCTGTTTGCCTGATTTATCGGTTTGCAAAAGTTGCTTTTTTAATAAAAAAATTCAATATTTACTGCATGGTGTTGTGAGTTAATTTTGTGAGTTGCTTACAGCATTTTTATATGACAGACTGAGCTAGCCAATGGCAGATAGATCTCTGAATGAATCTGTGATTCTGTGAGCAAATCAATCTGCCTGCCTGCTTTGCCTAATTTTGGGTAAAAGTTGCTTTTTTACAAAGCATTCAATATTTATATATTTATATTTACATACAAGCCATGCCCATCCAGTCACATGACCACCAAGCCACACTCACAAATTCAGCCACTCCCACAGAACCAGTTAGTGGTTCCTGGGATCTAAAATTATGAGTTTGGTGGTCCCTGAGGTCCAAAAGGTTGGGAATCCCTGCCTTAGACACAATAAGCAACAGTGCCTTAGAGAAATCTAAAATCTAAAGGTTAAATCATGGCAAGTGGGCTAATTTTAAATATATTAGCCTTAAAGAAAAGAAATGGTTCAGAAAATAAACTTTTCAGAATTTACACATACTTTGTCCCTCATCCATACATGTATGCAGAAAAAAATGTTTATTCTGATCTATAAGCTACACGTGCATAAAAGAGATTCTGCAAACCTCTCACTTTACAGTGCTGTTTGGAATATGCCAAGATTTAATTATGTGAGTTATTTGAAGTATGTTAGGTGAAACATAATGTAAGTAGTGTAATTGATATAAGAGAAAATGTGTAATTTTTAAATCTCATTTGTCAATAGGGATGAATTAAAAATACTATTCAAATAGATGAGGAATTGGATTAGATAGTTTGATCACTGCATTAAACAAGTAAAAAATGGAAAGTATAAGATTTTTTTAAACAAAATAAGCTGTTAATCTATTTTATATATCAATATTGCATGAGTTATATTTTTTCTCAATTTTATCTATGAATTGCAGTTTTATTTTGAAATTCAATGATATAATCCCATGGTGTATCTTCTCTTATTTCAACCAACACAGTTTTTGTGAATGCTACTTTAATCTTTGTCTTAAGATCAGATTCAAAATTGATTGCACAAAGACAGGCCACCTGAATGTTTTGTACCAATATCAAGCCAGAATGCAGATCCTAAAAACTGTGACATACCTTTTTTTTTTCTTTTAAAAACGATGTTATATCATTTTGAGGAAGTATATTTATGTTTCATTTCTTTTATAAAGGATTTTTACAGAGGAATATGTTTCAGTAAATACTCAGTTTGAGTAAAGTTATTCAAAATTTGTTTCTATATTGCAATATGCCATGTTGTCAATACTGAAAGTTCAAATAAGGATGCACAGACAGGAGAATGGAAGTAAAAAATAACTCATACTATGCCAAACCAAACTGTTTCTGATTTCAAAAAGTTTATTTATAAGAAAGGTATTTTTCTCCCAATAGTAAACACAAAATCATTTGCTCAAATTTAAACAACCACCTTTCCTCGAGATTGGAATTTCTTCCTTTTTAAACTGAAAACAAATCTTGACAAAATGTCCCTCCCTCTCAGCTAAGCCTAAAGAAATTAAGTACAGTACCTTTGAATTGCAGCGGGCAAGAGACTAAAAATTGATAAAATTTATAATGTACAAGTATAAAAATATGTTACTCAAGGTACAGCCCAATAATTTAATAGCTTTTGGCCGTTTTATAAGTATCTGGAAATGGAACAGATATGTGTCCTGCTCCTGTTACAAGAGGTAGGATTCCTGCATTTGGTACGACATTCCATGAGAGAGTCAAAGTGACATTCCTGTTGCCCCTGCAATTTGAACAAAGAGTTAGAAGAAACATTTAAGTACTTTAAGCTACAAGAAAAGCTACAGTAAGTAAAATGATGCAAAACTGCTATGCAAAATATTCAAAAAGGGTGTCATGGCATTTGTGTAAGGGCCCCTCCTCAAAGTGTTGAGGCATCAATGTTTCCAGAACATTTGGTGTGGCTGATTCAAGGGCCTTAATTTCTTCATGTACATGCATGCACATGCATGCACATGCACCCAAGGGCCTCTGTCTGTACACAAACAAGTACATATACCCAGCAATACCCTTGAAGCAACTCAACCTTTGTCAGACCTTTGAGAAGCACTTTGCTTGTGACTTTACAGTTTGTGAAACATGCCTTTAAATGCTTTGCATAGCCATGTGTGCATGTCAACAGAAAAATAATTAATTTGATTTAATTAAAGAATTTGACTATGAACTGTAATGTTCACTTTTCATATTGAGGAACGATGAAAACTACATCTCTTTATTGTGGTCATCTAACGCGGGGGAACTCATTAGACATTCAAGACTTATAGTCAGGCTAATTCACAAGTAAGTCTATCAAATACATAAAAAGAACTTCTGAAAATTATATTAGAGATACAGTAGATACTTGTAGCATTTGTAAATATATGGTCAGCATATAGTGAATTATCTCAAAAGAAAAATTATCTATTTACAGGTAGTCCTCAGTTAATGACCACTCATTCAGTGACTGTCCAAAGTTATGACTGGTACTTATGACCAGTCCTCAAATTTCTAGACATCCCAGCACAACAGCTGTAATGTGATCACCATCCAAATGCTTGGCAACCAGCTTGCACTTTTGACAGTTGCAGTGTCCTATGGTCACGATTACCATTTTGTGAACTTTCCTACCAACTTCCCACAAGCAAAATTAATGGGGAAGCTGGCAGGAAGGTTATAAGTCACTCCTGTAAGTTGCTCTCCTGCACTTTATCTCCTGAAAAGCCTGGCTATGAATTGCATGAGTCCGCAGACAATCCACCTGCCCGCCAGCCACACTTTTACAGCACTATGGAAGTTACCTATGCACCTTCTCACAGGAAACAAGAGTCATCCTCATGAGGCCCAGCTATGCTCATGCTTGCAACTTCCTGCCGGCTTACTCATTGACCTCATTTGTTAGAAGCTGGCAGGAAGTATCAAGGAGGTCCTTACTTGTGATCATTGCTTAACCACAGTAATGGGGACTGCCAGAGTTGTCAATGCCAAATGATACAATCACATGATATTGCACTTTACAAGCACATTGCTTAGCAATGAAAATTCCAGTCCCAATTATTGTTGTTAAGAATTACATGTATTCCAGGGAAGAAGCTCAGATGTAACAGACATATACTGTAGAAGACTGTGTAAGACTGTTTATAGTTTTATCCTGGGGTACATATATCACAAATATATATCAATAAATAAAGGGGACATTTACTCACTTGAGGCCATTTCCATCATCAAAGAAAAAGTATTTTGATTTCAGATCTTTCAAAAGCAGCTTTGGGTTATCTCCTCTCAAGATAATTTTGTCCCAAAGGACAACTTGATTCAATGCCTACAATTAAAACTAAAGTTATTATCAACAAAACCAATGTCAAACATTACTTATTACTAATGTATTGTTTTCTCACTTGTTTTTCTTTGCAGTATCATTATTTTATATCTTTTATATGCATGGTTTACTTTCAATTGTTTTAATACTTTTTATAAATTCTGATTTTATGCTCATCTTCTACATGAAAATCAATAAAATTGTCATTTAAAAAAACAAAGGAGACTATATGCAATTTGCAGGTTACTCTTGTAGTGCAGCATTGTCTAGGACCATTAAAAGCTTGGAAGTAATATTATCTTAAGAGTTTATAGAATTAGAACTGTTTTTCTGAGCCAAAAAATAACTACTTATTTCAGCAAAACTATAGCATTACCAGAGAGATTAAACATGTTTCATCTAGCATACATCATTGTCTCACATACTACATTGTTATATACTGTCTTTTTCTGGATATACAGATGGTTGAATTTACATGTAATAGTAGCCATACTTTTTCTATATAATTTCTCTGAAAGCATAATAAAAAATCAATAAAGAAATAAACTAAATACTTAATGCTAAAGCCTATTTGTTTTGAGATATTAGTATGAAAGTGATCACTATGAAAAATATTATTGCAGTAGGTGTACCTTTTTTCAACCTTATTCAGCAAATAAAATTAAATATTTACACATTCACCATGCAAATACAGCTGTATTTGGCAAAATGTACAAAAGTATGGAAGTATCATATTAGACCTTTTTTCTAAGGAAAGGTATTTCTTATAAAGAAAGGAAACAGTGGCATTGGAAATTTATAATAAATGAAGAAAAATTATAAATAGTTGCAATGATCCTATGGACAAGATCATGATTCAAGCCATAATATCGTAAACAAAAAGATTAGGTATTATTTTTTTATTAAATTGATATGCCACTCATCTCCCCAATAAGTCATAGTGAACTACAGATTGTAAAAAAATAAATAGAAAAGCACTCAAACATTTAAAACAATGCAGAAGTCTGTTTTTATAAGACCACTTGAAGCAAGGGTCTCCAACCTTTCTGACTTGGCAGACCGGTGGTGGCAGTGGTGCAAGGAGGTGCAGAGGGGATGGTTTCATATGCACGTGTTACTTTCACGAATGCAGGTTCGGACTGATTCCGAATAGACTGTGGCCAGCACTGAGCTGCGATTCGGGGATTGGGAACTCCTGACTTGGAGAATTCATATAAAATGTTGCTGTCCTTTCTGATTAAGATAGCCATGAATTAAATTTTGGAAACTGAAGTTATATGGTATTGTAATGCCAATACATGAAATCCTTTGTTTCTTATTAAGAGAACTTTTGAACAGTATTCAAGCTAGAGCTGTAAGATAAGTTAATTTTCAGAATATGGATAAACTATTATATATATTTTATAGTTTATCTTTGTAAGCCACTCAGAGTCACTGATAGTGAGGGGGCAGCCATATAAATTCTCTCAAATAGTTAATTCAGGAAAATGAAACGGTGCAAATTACAATGCATCATACGTAATAGCTTATCAAAGAACAACTTCAAAATATAATCAACTGCTGTTTTTTAATTATTGCCAGAATATATTCTAAGATTTATTTTGGTGATTGGGGAGAATATAAGAAATAAAGTATCTGCCCATGTATTATTGTCATGTAGATAAGTAATTCTAATAGCATGAAATCTAGTATGATTTCCCATTTATTCACTGTTAAATGCACACTTACGTTGTTCTTTGTTGAATATTCTGCTGATAAATATAGAAATAACTGTTTCACATTCCAATCAAATATACTTTGCAGATGTGAAAAAGATAAGGAACATATGCTGTTTCAGAATATGACTCTTTTCAAAACATTCATATTCAATACAAATCTCAACAAGCCAAGCTGCTATTTAAAGAAAGAAAAAATTATACACACAGATTGGCTAGCCTGAACATTATTCAAACTCAAAGCATTCCAACAAGCCCTAAACCCTTGCTGGTTACAAGTTGGTAGAGTAGAAATGAAAACAGAGAAAAGTGCTCACTAGAAGTATACAAAATATTCTGAACTAAGAATGAGGATTTTGAATGTTATGAGCTCAGAACATACAGTCCACAATATTACTTTGATTTGGAAACTTAAAAAGACCATTTCATTACAGTGTTTTGAGCACTCTAACATCCTCTATTTAGCTTTTTAAAAAAATCTCAATGCCATAGACCAGGGGTGTCAAACTCAAGGCATGGGGGATGGATCCAGCCTGTGGGGTGCTTAGATCTGGCCAGTGGGGCCACCGTGGAAACAGTGAAGGACCAGCCACAGTGCCTCTGCCAGTGAAAATAGAGCTTGGGGGGGGGCGTTGGCAGAGGGTTGCAGGAGGCAGTCGTGGTTGATAATTGGCCCCAGGAGCACTGCGTGTGGTCCCCGCGAGCTCCATTTTTGCTGGCAGAAGGCTGCAAAAGTGATATGAGTGATGGCAAACTGGCCATGCCTCCCCCCATGCTCCACCTTGGCCTCCCGAGGTCAAACACAACCCTGATGAGGCTCTCAATGAAATTGAGTTTGACACCTCTGCCATAACACTGGTATTATCCAATAAAACAGCAAGTAGATCTGTTCCTACCATTGATTAGACCTAGTTGAAGGGAAGAGGGGAAGCATGAGAATCATTATGTACTTTTTAAAAAGATTGTTATCTACTTGGTTATAAAGATTATTATTTTTCAATTTATCTGCTTTTTGCATTCTTTGCGATTTGCTTTTTTTTGTTGCATTCTTTGCTATTTACAATTAATGCAACTGACTATTTTTCTTGCTTTTTTCAGACTTTTTTCCATGCTATATTGCTGAATTTTCACGTTGCCATGTGCAAAACTGTGTTACTTTGTTCATTGAGCTTTGTTAGCAGACAGTCAAATGAAGGAAGTATGCACGGTATAAGCATGATCATCAGCAAAAGTATCAAAACAATAGCCAAAGACATAAATATTGGTGTTATATTGTTCACTAAACTTGCATATAAATAAATCTACTACTACTGCATCTTTGCTGTATTCAGTTCTATAGTTACAACTTCAGAAATTATGCTTAACTATTGCTTCCACCTTTTCTTATAAATGAGAAAGCAAAACCTGAGTTTTCAGTTCCCATTAATATATATTGCAGAACACCCAATATAAGATTTAAAATACAACCAATTTGAAACTCCTTTTCCATAAGCACGTGTTTGGACTGTCACATTTGAAATTAAAAGCATTGTAGAGTTTTGTTCACACATTAATATTCATATCTGTCAATTCTGGAGGCAGTGTCCCTTGCACTGCTTGCTATGAGTCAAGGAAGTAGAGTTGATGTCAGTTTACCTGTTCTGTTGAAGGCAATAAGCATTCTACTCTCTTAATGCTAACATTTGTAATAAAGGATATCTGCACTAATGTCAAATGTAATGATTCCAAGGTCACTTCTTTCACCTGGTCCAGTGAAATCTTCTACATTTTTTCTACAAAATAAAATAAAAGTATTATTCAATATTATTCATGTATTCCTTTCCAGCATTGTCTCTTTGAGAAATAATTTATTCGGTTAAATAATCCTAATTTGTACATTACAAAAATAATTTATGTTTTTGTAAAATATCTTAAACATTTCTTATAATCAACAAGTAACCAACCATAAATATCCAGTACAATCAACACAATGTAAATTGCTCATTAACTTGAAATCAACATTAAATTAAGGAGCTGTTATAGGAACTAGCTCACTATAAGAAAAGATCATAAATGTATTTTCTCTGTATTTCCATCATTTCATTGATGCAGTTCAGTTGAACACGACACACTTTAACCATGATAGTTCATAGTTCATAAGGGTGTCTCCTGAAATTTTCAGAAAAGTGTATTGAAATAGGATTTATTTTGCTAATGCAGCAAGATATTACAAAATAAACACTCAACATCTTACTCTTTTCTAACTTCTTACAAATTGGAATATGCTAAGCAAATAAGCTGTCAATATAAACAGCAACTGATGTTTTTAAACTGAATTGCCTTTCTGTGCTTCCACTCTCAGGGGAGCTTGCCAGAAGGCAGATTACAGATATTCGTGGTGTTCATTCATTGGTTTAAAGAAAAAGGAAATGACAGAACAGGAAGGAAAGGCCACACTTCTGAAACTGACAATCCAGATAGAGAAAAATTAGATCAAGACCTGACTGAAAATAGAGAAGCGAGAGAAGTTTGCAAGGGCAATATAAAGAGTTCCTTTCAACGTGAACGAAGCAGCTACATATTAAAGGAGTGGGATGACGTGTCACTGTCAACAATCAAACACTGATCTCACTATTCTTCCCCCTCAACTCCTGTGAGACTATATCAAGGCTTTTATATCAAAAGCAAACATCAGGGCCAAGCGAGAGGTTTAGAAAACGGGGAAAACAAAGGGGGAAGGGGGCGGTGTGACTTCACACGACAACTCAGCACCCGCAAAACTCAGGTCAGCTGGACGCAGCCAAGCACCACAAAGGCTAACAAACGCCCGAAGGAATTCTGGAAAGCAGAAACGCGCATCCGACTGGGTTTCCCCCTCTTCACGCCGGAACAAGGGCTGCTGGTCTCCCTATCTCCGGGGGTAGAGAAGGGCCGCCTGTGCCGCTGCCCTCCCTCATTCACACACTCACAGCATGACCCGCGAGACGGCGATGCTGACGGGCACGGAGCGCTCTTTGAAAGCGGTGGTGATGAAGCAGCCGAAGGTCAGCGCCGCCATCACGCTCAGCGAGAAGGCGAAGAGCGAGTTGGCTCGAGTTAGGACGGTGTTCATCTCCCCGCCGTCCCTCCAGCCCTCCTCACGACACACGCGCGTACGAGCGAGCAACTGCCCGCTTCTTTTTGCCCTCCGGGACGGCCAGGCCTCAGCTCCGGAAGAACGGAGAGGGAGGGAGGCTCGAGCGAAGAAGAGGCACGAGGACCGGAATCCGAGAGGGAAAGGCTGCGACTGGGACCGCCGCTGTCCGCGACTGAAGAGAAAGAGAGGCCCACCGCAGCACCTCGCCTGGAAAACGAACCCGCCCAACCACCCCGCGAGAGGAGGGCCCAAAGAGTACCCGTCCGCCTCAGCCCGCCCATAGGCGGAATAACCCCTCTCGATCCCACTGCCTACAAGTCCCATGAGCCTCAGCAACCATCTTTCTTCCGACTTCCTCCATAGAGATAGGAAAGGGAGAGTGACCGGAAGTTCGCCTGATGCGAACGACACAGAAGGCTCTCAACTGCCTTGCTCTTATTGATTTGTGGGATGCTGCTACTCGAAGGGTGCAGCTCATTGGAAGTACGGGGAGGACCATACTACGACTTGCATGCTTCAAGCTAAAGCAGCGAGGCGGAGCTTATGGTGAAGTTCTGGTTGAGCCTTCCCGGCCATGTTCTCTGCTGCAGTAACTCAGTGAACAAGTAGACATTGAAATGGCAAGTTTTCGACAGGGGACGCTGCTACTTATAGCACAATAAAAGGCGTTTTAAAAAGAAAAGAAATCTGACTCCAACTTCGGTGTGGAGAGTTCGGTTGCGAGCTTACTAAATAATGAAACACCTTTTAAAACTTTATTTTTCAATACAGTACTCTAATGCATTAATACTATAGGGCTCATGGTGTCAAAAATAACTATGGAAATCGAGCCTGGACAGCAAAGAGTTTCTGCTTGCCAAAATAAGTGTTAGACAATAGACTATAATCCTAAATACATTTGGGGGAGAAAAAGTCTCTATGAGCTGAAAGATGGGGGATTGTCTCACAAAAATATAAAACACAGTTATAAAGTAGATTTGGTATTTTACTCTAATTTTTCCTCAGCCTTCCATACATGCTTTAAAAAGGGAAGTCCTGTCAATTCCCATTAAACTGATTTAGGAGTTACCAGAAAATCTAGAAGACACTGCTGTGATGAAATGTGAGACCTTGATGAATTAATATAATCATATTTTAGCAGAACAACTCCAAATAAACACCAGATGGTATCAAAGAAGGGCAGAAAACTTATCAGTTGCCATATTCTGTTGGAGATTACAGCTCAGACTGTCCTAACATACATAGTTTTGTGAACAGCACTTTGCCTTCTTATTTATATATTACAGCAATAGTTCTTAGCTATAGCTTTTGATGATCTGACTATGATTCCATATTGAACAAGATAACTGGAATATTGAACAAGCTGTTTCAATAACATCTCAAACATCTTTTCTTCTTTTATTAAGAAGAAAAATGGAGCCAGAGTACACAACAAATGTAATTACAGATGCACACTGAAAATAGCTGGTAGGTCAGAATACAGAGCCGGAAGTACAACTGAGGCCCACTAGAAAGGAAAATAGTCCCAACATTTTTTACATATAGAGAGGTACCTAATGCTAAGGGAGAAAGAAAGCTCTCACAAAATTACATGGAACATGATACACCAGTGAACAATTGCCTTGCTACCCAGCCAGCAACAGATGGAAACTGAGTGGAACAATAGACATATGATATTGATGACAGCTGACTTGTAAATTCTTAGGGCTATAGTCACAACATATCGGTGTGTGATTCTGCAACAAATTATATTTGTGAGGTAATTCTGCAAAAAGAAAAAGTGTTCCCCTAGCAGCGGAGGATCCAAGAACCCAGTGAATAGTGTCTTTTCTGTATCTGTCGGAAATGGGCCCAATATTTCAAGTTTCCTGGAAGACGGATAAACATTAGAATATCTTTAAACAAAACATATCCAGAGAATTTGAGAAGAAATGGTTGGCTATTTCTCCTTGTGGTGTTTCAGTTAGGTTTCTTGGAGCAATTTCCTCTTAATTCCAGTAAATATTGTTCTGCTTTCCACAACAGCCTAAACATGAGACAATTTTGCTTTATTATTCTCCCAGGTTTTATTAACTTATTCTCCCAGGTTTCAGCTGCAACATTCCCATCCTGAATATACAGAAAAGAGAAATAGAATTGGGGAACATGACTGGTCTCTTGAGAGATACCCAAGGGTGTTCACTATAGGACCATTTCTTCACTCTTGCTGACCTGTTTGAAAAATGGAGAGAGCCGGTCACTTCCTCTCTCAGTTCAGCAGACATTTTGCTAACAGGCCTTAAATCCACAGATGCCTTCAAGTGGACCAGTTTGAGAAAACGTAATCCATGAAAACAGATCTCCATTCAGTCTATCCTGACTTCCCATTTGATTCTGAAGGTATATCTCCAATCAAAAAACTCCAAAGCAGTCAAAATCAACAATCAATTCAGGATTGAGGGAGAGAGGGAGAGAGGTGGGTAGGGGACTTGCCCCCTTGTGTGCCAGGTGAGTCTGGCCAGAGTTGCATATGGGAGCTGGAACAGAGCAGCCAAATGGGCCAAGCAATCGGAGTCCAAGCAGCCCGCAGGAGAGGTGAAGAAAAAGCAGCCAGAAGCTGAAGGGGAGCCGAGGGGTCCCCAGGAGAGGCCTTGGGGGAGCAGACAGCCCCAAGGCAGCAAGGTTGAGAGAGCAAGTGGTGGAATGGGAGGACAGGGCTGGGTCTCGGGTCTCAGGGGCAGGCAGATGCTTCTGCTGCTCCAGACCCTCTCAGGGAAGCAAGAGAAGGAGGAGACCATGCCTACCTGTCCTCTCATTCCCTGCTTTTTATGTGCCCACTTTTGAAAGAAGATTAAGTAAAAACAAACCTCCAATAACCGAAAAAGCTTTGATATATACCTATACTCTGTTTTTGCAATATGTATGACAAATGCTTTTACAAAAGTTATTACTTAAAAATACTTCCAGTAACTCAAAAATCTTAATATATGGTTATACTCTATTTTTCTTCTCTATTATATGGGTCCACTTTTTGAAAAACATTTTTGGTTAATAAAAGCTCAAGAGACTTAACAGATAATTAAATTCAATACCTGTACTGTAATCTGTCCAGTTTAATAAAAAAAGCCCTCTAGTTGCAAAAAAACCCCTCTGCTATCTGCATAAACTGAAACCTCAGAGTCTACTCTTCCGCCCAAAGAAACTGGCAAGTATCCCATTCAACCTTTCTGGCTCTCACCCAAGTGAAAACCCCCCAAATACACTTAATCCAGCACAGGGAACTTAAGCAAGCAACAATAACAGTACAAGAAAGTTGGAAGGGACCTTGGAGGTCTTCTAGTCCAAGCACTGCCAAGCAGCCTAATAGTTTAGCCTTTGAGAGAGCTGTTAATAGAGACAACAAGTTAATAGAGACTAGGAAGGATTCCATGAGCGGATGTCCAAAAAGGAAAAACAATTGAAGATGATGGGAAACCCTGAAAAATGAAGCCATTAAGGATCCAACAAAAATAATACAACGTGAAAAAATTAAAGATGCCATGTGATGCCACCATGTTTGTGCAAAGAGCCTTCTGACAACTGGAGGGACAAAAACATCAAGTAGAAAAAATGGAAAGAAGGGCACAGAACTAAAGTGGAACACCAACAAGGAGATTGAATTTGCAAGGAGGGAATCGGGATAGCAAAGGCCCAAAATGGGCAAAGACTGGCAAGTAATGCCCAAAATAAGAAAAGAAATGTAGGGAACAAGAAAGAAGTCAAGGAAACAAGAGGTCCACTAGTGGAAGCAGAAGAGAAGAAGGAGACAGGCAGCAGGGTGAGCCTAGTAATGCTTAATTCCTTCTTTGCAACCCTTTTGATGCAAAAGCAGAAAAAAAATATGAAAAGCAACACCAAGGGAGATAGAATTGGTATATCATTCCAAATAGGCACAAAATTAGTAAGAGAAGCACAAATCATGTGGATCAGATGGCTCGTATCTCAGGGTTCAGATAGGATAAGTTTCTGGACAAGAGGAACAATTAAGCAATGGAATAGCTTGCCTCTGAAAGTTGTGAGTTCTCAGAATGGACAAACGAACCATTTCACTGGGATGGTATAAAGTTCCCTCCTTGAGCAGACGGTTGGACTAGAAGATCTCCAAAGTCCCTTCCATCCCTATCAATCTATCTCCTGTGTTCTACCATCCCTAAGACTACTCCACCACCCAAAGGCCAATGACCAACTCTTATTGGCTTTGGTGTCCCCCGTCTTCTCCCTTCGGTTGCTTCTTTCTTGCAGGCTCTCGAGTAGCAGGAGTTTCTGCCTGCCCATGAGACCCTCAACCCAGCCCTGTCTTCCAGCCCTGCCACCAGCTCCATTAGCCTTGCTGCCTCCGAGGGTCGCTGCTGCCTCAAGGCGTTTCCTGCAGACCCCTAAGCTCCCAGTTTGGCTTCGAGCTGTTCTCCTTTCTTCTCTCCTGCGGACTGCCCAGATCCCAACTGCTTGGGTCATTCAGCTGCTTGGTTTTGGCTCCCAGGACTGGGTCTGGCCAGACTCTCTGCTCTCCCCACAGCAGAGCACTCACCCTCGTCCTCAGATGGCACTCCAAGGCTTGGAGCTGAGCCTGTGGATGCATCTCTCAACCTCACCACAGCCATGGCCATCACCTCCACCCTCATTCTTGGCTTGGATCCCTCAGTGCTCTGATGCACCATGGCTGGGTGGTTTTTCAGCTTAAACGACAGGACTGTAATGATTGGTAAGGTTGGGCATACGGTTGGGGCTGGTAAGGGTGGGGCTCACCTGACTCCCCTGACAAGAGGTGGCAAGTCAAGAGAAGGGAGGAAAAGAATTACTTTTCTTTTTCAAAATGGCAAAAGACTGCCATTCCTCTGATCCAGCTATGGGGAGAGAGAATGTCCTATGTGCCAGTTGCTTAGGGATGCCAAAATTATTTCTGAAGAAGTCCACTTGTCGGGTGACTTCTGTGTGGAGATCTTCACTGCCTTTCTCCAGACATCTGTTCTGCTGCTCTAATTCTTGGATCATCATTCTGACATGGTTCAATCCTTCTCTGTTGTCCTTTGCAGCTCTTCCATTGTGGACACAAGTCTGGTCCTCCTGCTGCAGATTGTTGATATACTTCTTCTTTTTTCCCCTCAAATACAGAAGAGGGATGAGTTTCTCCTTCAGTTGGCTGGAGTGGCTTATCTCAACATAGGATCTTTGGTTCATTTCAGCCAATTCATGCTGAAGATTGAAGAGGTGCTTCTTACATTCTTCATAAGTGCCCAGACTTCTTCTAGGACTTTGTCAAGGTTCTAAGGCAGCCTTTTCATGTTTGAGGAAGGCCACTTGGATAATGACTTGTGCAGTTCTTTCTGAAGTTCTTCAGTTTGTTTCATCAAACATTTCTTCTTTGGGCCTCACTGATGGATTATTGTGGTGGCATGGTGCACTCTTTCTCTTTTGCCACGCAGTTTTGCAGTTTTTCTGTTGTGATGTGAAGTTGATCTACTCTCTGCTTGAGAAACTGTGCTGCTTTTTCATCCGTTGTTCATCTTTCTTGTATTCCTGGATCTGAAAGTCAAAGGAATCTCTCATCTGCTTAATCTGGGATGGGGACCATCACAGGTCTCTGAGTGATACCCAAGAATGTTCACTACAGGACCATTTCTTCACTCTTGCTGACCTGTTTGAAAAATGGAGAGACACAGTCACTTCCTCTCTCAGTTCAGCGGGCACTTTGCTAACTGGCCTTAAATCCACAGATGCCTTAAAGTGGGCCAGTTTGAGGAAAACACTGATGTAATCCATGAAAATGGATCTCCATTCAATCTATCCTGACTTCCCATTTGATTCCCAATTTATTCTGAAGGCATATCTCCCATCAAAACACTCCAAAGCAGTCAGAATCAACAATCGATCAATTCAGCCATCTCTGCACTGCTAGGCTGGTTCTGATAAGAGTGAAAAGTAGTGACCATTCGAATTAGGTAAGGGCCCACCCCCTCCAAGGACTTACCAGTCCCATCCAAGGCATGAAAGCTTGGTGGGTCACCTTGAGACAATCCCTCACTGTCAGCCATAGCCTACCTCACCAACTTCTTCTTGTGGGTTCGAAGGAGCCTTCTGTATGTTCACCACCTTGAGCTATTTAGAGAAAAAATAAAGGTAGATAATAATCTAAATAATAATAATGAAAAATAAATAAATACGTCAAGCATCAGGTCACGTGTGTTTGGAAAATAACTACATTGCACTGATAGAATCCCCTTTTAGGTTAATTTCCCACAATCATTGAGTCAGGTGACTTTCTAGCTTTGTGGGGTCTCAATGCCTTTCCAACGGAGACATCCTGAAGCTATTTTTTTTTAAATGTAAGACTTGACTTTTCTCTGCATTGTCTTTCATTTTGTTAGATAGGGCCTGGTGTTGAAGTCTGTCCAGATCCATGTGGATCCTGAGCCTATCATCTTGGGTGTTGGCTATTCCTGCCAGCTTAGTATCATCTGAAAATTTGGTAAGTTCCCCGTCTATTCCCTCATCAAAACAGGTTATGATTGCATCATTGTATTTATTACTCTGAGCTATTGGTCCAAGTGAAAGTCCAAGGATCTAGTCACAATGTTAATGTCCCCTATTATTTTTGGTCTTCCAAAGCTGCAGCCCCAGACACAACTTGAAAGGCTCAGTCTCCGGTCTACCAATGGAACAGCACCAGTGTTGGCAAACAGATTTGGGTCTCCCTTCTCAGAGGAAGATAGCCTTATTTGTTACCATCCAGG
The DNA here is from genome assembly GCA_004320025.1 of Laticauda laticaudata. Classification (NCBI taxonomy): domain Eukaryota; kingdom Metazoa; phylum Chordata; class Lepidosauria; order Squamata; family Elapidae; genus Laticauda; species Laticauda laticaudata. The sequence continues at coordinate 26,936 of BHFT01021248.1, forward strand.
AATCATAAGCCTGCATTAATTAACATTTGGAAGCCATCAGATTGGGGCAGGCTGTTCTAATTCATCAGCAACAACTAAGAGAGACTCAACAGCAATGAATTAACAGGTGGCGGACACCTGTTCAGTAATTGTCAGTTCTGTCCTGTTTTTTCAAATTTGATAATTGCAACCTTCCTGCAATGGTACATTTATTTGAGACATATTTATTATTCCTTTATGTGAAGAAAGTGGTCACTACATGAGGAACAGTCAACTTTATCATGTGTCTTTTTAGGTATAATTCTTGGTAGATGGAATCGCAACCAATCCAATCCAATCCAATCCAATCACATTTATTACAGCCAAAGAGCAGAGACCAGAACAAATAAAAAATACTCAAGGAATATCCAGTTAAAGATTCTAGAATAGAATAATAAATAACAGATAAAATCTATATTAAAATTTCAATTTGGCATCCAATGTGTCAGTTATATATTGTCTAACTATCCTTAAACTGTGAGGCTTACAGTTATTCAATACTAAAATGCAAAAGAGTAGTAATGAAAAATGGTTTGCTACTTTAGTTGTATAAAATATCTATGAACTATTTCCCATGAACCCCCAGTGCTGCTGTGCAGAATCTTACCACCTGCATTGTAATCACGATCTGTTTATCCTTCAGCAGTCACTGGACATAAGCAGCATCAGAATAGCAAGGGTACCAATCAATTATTAGGAGGATATGTTTTTTGTAGATGTCATGCCCCTGGTGCAGACTGACTCTAAGGAAGAGGAGGAACAGCCAAGAGGCAGTGGGAGTGTGGCTCCAGAGGTGGTGGAGGAGGCTGGAGAAGGGCAAAGGCCGGCTGAGCAATCAGAGGAGGATCCAGGCCCATCCCCTATCCATCCTAGGGCACACAGGGAGGAGAGGATCAGAGAAAAACGTGGTCTAGTTGGGAGAAGATGGCCATGATCCTGCTCATGGGTTGCAGCTGTGAGCCCTTTATAAGAGTTTGAAACTGCGTGTTCACAGACGCTGAAGTCAAATTAGTGTTTTCCTTGAATGAGCTTTATCTTTGTTGTTCTTCCCATGGACTCTCTCCTTTCTGTTTTCTTTTGCTTCATTATCTACTTTTGGAATTTAAACTGTGACTAATAAAACAGCGAAGTTAAGTTGAAGGCATTGCAAGACCTTGATTCATGTTTTTGTGTTATTTTTGAGACACTACAGGTTATCACAGTAGAATATTCTCTATAGAAAGAATATTGAAGAGTCCCAGGGCCTATCCAGGAAAGGATTTGAGGGAGAGTGGGAGGTTGGTGGGTGGGAGACTTGCTACTTGGTGTGCCAAGTGAGTCTGCCCAGAGCTGGATGTGGGAGCCAGAACCAAGAAGCTAAATGGCCCCAGCGCTGGGCTGCAACTGGGGGGAACCTTAGGCATGTGCACTATCGAAGAGGATACTTGGTGCTGCGCTCAATGGAAATGAGAAAGGGAGCTGCCAGCATGGAGGAATGATGAATGGCAGGCAAAGAGAAAGAGGCGCGCCAAATGAAAATGAGACCAACCTAGCACAGACATGCTTTTTGGAAAGCTCAGCTGAGGCACGCCAAACCAAATGAGTCTAAGACTGACAAATGGGTATTTCTATTTATCTCTGCTGAGGCCCAATAAATGCACAATTCACATGCGTGCAAATGAGTCTAAGTCCGACTACAGCTGTTTTTTAGCTCAGCTGAGTCATGGCAATCCACTCTGCCACTCGAATCAGCTGAGCTAATAAACAGCAGAATGTAGGATAGATGGGGGGGGCAGGTGAGGGATGGGGCAGGGGCGCAGCACCAGTCAAAATTTTCCCTACCAGTTCTACAAACCACTTAAAGTTTTCCCTAGAGGCTTGCCCAAACCGGTCCGAACCCCCCCATCCCTGTTTTCATTGCTACTATACTAAGGACTAGTCTGCTGCATATTTCTTGACTGCTGATTCATTTATTGTTGATATTCAGTCCCAAAGGCAGGAGATATCCACCACAATAGCTTTGTTGTTGGTTCTGCGGCTGGTAACTATATCTTTTGTCATTAATTTCAGTTAATTTTTCCCTAATCTTTCACAGTTTTAACTTTTTTTATTGGAGTTTTTAGCAGCTTAAGTTGCAAGGAAAATTTCATTTTGAAGAGTCTCATATGCATTTTAAAAATTATAATAAAATAAGTCATAGAATACAGCCAAAAAAATCCATTCCGCATGAACAGCCATACCATCCTTTGAGGGTATTAAAGGAATCTTGTCCAATATTCTAGTGAGTAAAATTAAGACAATGGAGAAAAACCATGACTATACACAGCAATATAAGAATAGACAACTCTGCATCAGAGGAGGGATACTTGTATCTGTATGAATAAATCTAATTGAGAACATTCTCATCTTGGCCAAAGGTTAAAAAAAACAGTGACAGTTCATAATGGGGAATTTTAATATGCTTTATGCTATTCAAATGAGTATAGCTGGTTGATGAAGCAAAAGTTCTCATGGATATAGAATACTTAAAAATAACAACGGGAGCTAAAATATCTTGAGAAAGAGAATTTAATGCCAGCTGAACTGTTACTCAGAATGGTACATTTTGGCTGCTCTTCCTTCTGACTAAAGATCCTTTTTTGCAACAGTACAAAACCTAATGTAGTACTTATCGATCCTTTTAAACTAACCCCTTATAATTGATTTCTTGAAGCTGTTTGTACGTACTCTTCAGTTAAATACCCTTATGCTAGTGGAAGCATTAGTGAACTCAATGCTATTTACAGTATAAATAATCCTCATATTTTGAGCTCCACACATCATGACCAGCTGATATTTTCTTTCCTCAGGACCAGCTGTTCCCTAGGAGTGTCTGGCTGGAGCCATATGATCTTAGCAACGTATTTCAGAGCTGTTTCTAAACACTGACAAAGACTCTTGTGCAGCAATGACTGTTGTAGAGGAAAATCGGCCTTTTGCCCAACAACTATCCAATGTCTACTTTACAATACTTTCACTTTTCTGCTTTAAACTTTTTGTAAAAATCAGCCTCGCAATACTCAGTCATTTCTATATTGTAAAAGGGAATCGTAAAGAGGCAGCAAGAATAGCTGCTGAGTTTTATGGAATTCCTCAAGGACAAGGTATGCTTCTTCCTATTATTTGCTGTTAATGATCTGCCAAGTTTATAAAAATACTTTGTTAAGCATTTGTTCTCCATACTAATATATTAATTTTCTGTAACATATACTAATAATTGGCATTGATAAAATTTCTAAAATGTAATCCTCTTTTCAGTTAATATCCACCTCAAAGCTGATTTATATATATAGCAAGCAATACTATAATTTTTTTTCAGAATTATTAGTAATTAGTAAGTGTACATCTTGAAAAAAAACACCAGGTCTTTCTTTTAAAATATTTATGATTTCTGTTGTGTTTTTAAATAAGATAATTTTAACACAACAGACAAAAATAAATGTATATTTCAATTGGTTTATATAGTAAGTTTAACTCCTCAGTTTAAAGACTCATGCAGATAGTTTATTTGGTAATAATAAGAAAGCCCTGACATTTTTTCACAAGATGTATAGTCTAGAATGCAACTTATAGCCTTGAGATTTCCTAGTAGTCTCCCATCCAAGTAGCTACATACAGTTATGGGAGAAGAGACTGTCCAAAAATTCACCTTTAAAATTTAAAACTATATGGCTATTTATTGGAATGAAATAATTGGCTATTCTAAATTCAACACTTATATATAATATCATTGAAAAAGATCTGGCAAGTATGTAGCATAATGGTTAAAGTAGCAATATTGTAATTTATAAAAGATACTCAGTAATCCATAACGTAAATTTACAAATAGAATAATTTATATGTAACAGGAGTATACAATATAGGATATTATTTAATATTTGTGTGACAATGACCCTTTATTCCATATGTTGGTCTTCAAGGTGCAAATGAAAGTTATTGCAGGTCCTTATGAACAAGTGTTTTCTGGGAACTGGAAAACATTTTTCTCATTTCAATTCATGGGAGTGCCCAAAAACAAGAACTTAAAAATGACCATTTCTAAATACAATAACATTTTTAAAAGCCTGTATATAAAATGTATATATATATTTTATATATATATAATGTATAATGTATATTTTATATATATATAAAATTATTATTATATTATATAATAATTCTTGCCATAATGCAAGAAATAATATGAAATACAGCAATAATTAAGAGTATTAAATGAGGTGGGCAATTGCTGAAATGTTGAGAACATATTATTTTGGTAGAATATCGTGAATGTATGACTGTTTAACCTTGATGAAAAGATTCCGAAGAGAAATATCAATTCGGGGAAACATTTCCTTTCACACATCCCAGATTCTACTCATGGTTGCTCTGAAGCTTTGTGTCTCCCATTAATAATACATAATAGAAGAGAATGAATCCTTTTTTAATTCTTGAAATATTGTTTTATACACAATAGATGCACAATTGGTCCTCAATGTTGCAAGAATATATCTATAATATGCCTGTTTTATAATCAACACTTCACCTTTAAAAATACATTTTTTTCCATGCCATGCAAAAATATTTTTATGACCCAGGAAATATATAAGGCTATGGAAAATTCTGATTCAATTTGAAACTCTTTAAATTTAATTTCTAATTTAAATATTATTTCTGAAGCAAAACAGAATGTCATACTAAATTATCAAACTGAAGCTGTGAATCAAGTTGATTCAGATTTCCCAAAATATTTGAACAGGATCAAATGGATGAACAGAATAAAACTTGTATCAGATTCCATCTAGATATTCCTAGAGAAACAAGAGTGAAATTGTTGTGTAAGTTTATTATACGATTGGGCAAACAGAAGATTGCCTTTCTCTATTAGATGACCCAACTTTCAAAGAAGGCATATAATCACAACAATGAAAAATTTCCAAATTCCAACTAGAAATCTAACTCTGTGAAGACACAAAGGTCCAACAGTTCCTGTCTTCCCGTACTGACAACTTCATTTGTCAGAAAGTAAAAGAAGAAACAAGGGATCTGCTAATCTTTGGTTGACAAAAGGAAGATGACTGTAAGCATGCCTGCTGAGGAGGCTGGCACAAAGTAGCATGAAGAGCAGCTTGAGGAATTTGATATGTTTAGCCTGCAAAACATTGAGAGGAATATGTTGGAACTAAAGGGAAATAAATTCAGGTTAGATATTAGAGAGCTTTCTAATGTTAAGTACTGTTAACCAATCAAATAAGTTGTGTCATGGTGCTGTGTTCCTCATAACTGGACAACTTTGAAAAGAGAGTGATGACTGAACTGCATAATGGATCTGTACTGAATAGTATGTAAGATTAGAGGGCCTCTGAGGCTCCGTTCAACTCCGATTTTTGATCCTGGTATTTCCTCCAATCGATTAAGAGGAGTACCAGAATTAGGTGGCAAATATGCAGATTAAAAAACTATTTATTGCCATCTCGTGGCCATTCGAAGTTTGCAGCATAGATCTGGTAGCCCTATATACTAAGTGCAATTATATCAATTAAATGTAAGCAATTTAAATGTATTAATTGCCTAATTGGTATCTCAAGTGATTCCCTCCCCCTAACTCTTCCATTTTAAAAACAGCCTTATGATACCACTTAAATATGATGTGCTCCTCTGCTAAAAAATGTGCATACAAGCAAAATAAAGCTTATCTGCCATCACTCCTCTTATGCAACAATGCCACTCTATAGTGTGAATTCTTTAGAAAGTATATTCCTGTTAAGTTCAGCTGAGATAAGTACCATGTACATCTTCCAACAATTCTTACAATGAGTATGATAATAATTCTAGTTTATTATAAACTAGATAAATGAACTAGTTGCTTCTAGATTGACTAAGAGAGATTATTCCATTATTAAAATGATTAGACTGGCTGCCAGTTTCCTTTGAGGCATAATATAAATAATTATCTTGAAAGCCCTTAGAAACCTCCATCCAAATTACGCCAGAGAGTACCTTGTTTTACATGACCACTACCACTCATTAAGAGTTTTGGGGTACTTTGGGGGAGAGCAGCTTATAGTTGCTGTTTGAACTTCTGTGAGTACTCAACCAAAATATTGTAAGACGGGTACCCAACCTCTGGGCCATGGACTGGTCCTGGTCCTTGGCCTGTTAGGAATCAGGGCACACATCTGGAAGTGAGCCGTGGGCAAGCAAGCAAAACCAAAACCACCTCCACCAATCCATGGAAAAAATGTCTTCCACAAAACTGGTCCTGGTGATAAAAAGGTTGGGAACTGCTGCAGTAAGAGGTCAAAGAATTTTTGGTGATCTTTAGGAAGGCCCTAAAGTTGTATTATTTTGACTCATTATGGAAGTGAACAATCACTTCATATCTGAAGATTTTTGTGATGGTAGGAAAATATTGTATGGGTCCTAGAGTGATCTACTAAAAGGGTAGGATAAAGCTAAAGTAGATTCTTTGGAGATAAGCCTATCTTCTATTCCTGCTGCATAGGAATTGGGGTTACAAAAATGGTAAGTTAATTCTCTGATGCTGTCAGGCTCTGCTTATTATGTTGAAAAATTGGCATATGTGACACCATACAGTTCAAACAGAACTTATATAATCTAAAATTTAAGGCATGCACATGTTTACTATGTTACCTAGTAAAAGAAGTGGCTTAACAATAATATAAAAACTAAAAGTGAAGGGCAGACTTCCCAATTTGATTATTGGTGGGAAATCTTTTGCAAATGCATACATCATATAAATGAATTGGTCACAAATTCATAAACGTATTGATAATATCACAAGTTCTAAACAATAATGTATATTAACAAGTATCAAAGAATAGTGAATACAAATGAAAACTCAAAACTCACTGTGCACATACAAACACATATAAACTGTGTTTTCTTGAACATACTTAGTGAGAAGAAGATGTGGACTTATGGAGTTCCTCGTACGATATGTATGGAATTCCTTGTATGATCCCTCACATGTTTTGTAAGAACAATTTACAATTATTTCTATAAATTGTATGCTATTAATCTTTCTAGATATAAATATTGAATATGGAAGTTTACAGTGTTATATATTTTTTAAGATTACATATGTACTTCTATATTCCCAAGCTTTATTCTCCTCTAACATTGCTCTAGTGCTATTTTTTTCTGTCCCCCCCCCCTTTTTTTTTTAGTCTTTTTGTTCATGTATNTCCCCCCCCCCTTTTTTTTTTAGTCTTTTTGTTCATGTATTGATTTGGAACATAGGCAGGAAGGAAAAACCTCTGCTGAAGCTTTTCCCAACAATTCCATATCCAGAGAATAAATTACAGAGGAGATATGCCAGAAAAGGCTTGGAAATTCAGACTAATTGTTAAATTTGATATGTAGGGAAAATCTTTTTTTTTTTAATTGGAAACTTAACAGTCTTGATTAAATCTAGATTTTTTTTTGTCACAGACATTTACAAATATTAAACTATTGAAGTGTTCTGACAAAGAAACAGGTTTGCCGACTACCATTTTTCCCTTTTATGATCATTCCCAATTATCTGACCCTTCAGCTCAGAAATATGTAGCAGTCCATATTTTTAGATATGTAATCTGAAGAACTTGGATGCATTCACATGTTTTCATAGCATACCATTTAATAATTGCAACTGATAATGTCACTCAAAAACAGTTGCTTGGAGAATGAAAACAGTACAACATGTTTTCTCGATCCGCATTCCAGAAGGATCAGAGTTCTATTAATAAAAACAATAGAGACTCACTCAAGCTTTCTAGGTACAGTAAGCTTTGATGGCCATGAAAGGAATGCCGTAGAGACTGTTCAACTCAATATGTATGTAATGCTAAGGATTCAGCCGGTGGTGGGATTCAAATAATTTAACAGCCAGTTCTCTATCCTAATGATTTCTTCCAATAACCAGTTTACCAAACTGCTCAGAAAATTAACAACCGGTTCTCTCAAAGTGGTGCAAACTGGCTGAATCCACCATTGGATTCAGCATATTATTTCTCTAGAACTATAATGAACTCTTGAGCCACTAAACTATATGTGTGCTAAATGAGATGTATGTAAACCTACAGCCTAAGAAATGTGTTTTGATATAATGTCTAGATAACTGTTCCTTCCTTTAAATATGGAGTTGTTTTCTTGATTTTATTATTATATCATTTATTTACTGTATTTATATGCCACCATTCTCCAAGTTCAAACTGCACATTTTTAATTTATTTTTCAAATTATTTAGTTGTCTCTCACAAAATAAGTGTTCTCTAATAAGTTGTTGTTTTTATTTAATACCTTAAGCCAGATGTTCAGACTGGTTTGACATTTTTATCTACCAACTGAGTCAATTCAATTCAATCTTTATTGATTAATCCTTGGATTGTATCAAAGTATAGAATTCCTGAAACAAATTATTATTAAAATTTGATAAAAGCAGTTTAAAATGAAATTGGATAAAATACAATTTTAAACAAAATTGGAATGAAATCCAATCTAAAATGAAATTGGAATAAAATACAATCTAAAATGGAATCAGAATAAAACACAATAGTGTAAGATATACATAAAATAAAATATAGATAAAAAATTATATTTTGGTGTTACCCCTGCAGTCAATTAGTTCCACATTTGCAGATCTCAACCGAACCATTTTATTTAAGTACTGTGCTATGTTAATTGTTATTTTCATATTTTGGCCGCACATAAGATGTTTTGATATGGGAGTTCCAATGGGTCATTCGTTTGGTATATAGACCGAGGTACCTGTCTCTCATCCTCTTATACAGGCAACAATCAAATGGGATGTGAGTCAGGTCTTCTTCCTCTGCTGCTCTGCAAATGCAGAGAAGTTCATTGTAGAGTATAGAATGGAATCTCCCATATCTCACCATTGTGTCAAGCTCTTCGAATCGCTTGTGTAAATATCTCCCTAAGATGTTTGGGCAATTGTAACTTTAAATAGCTATTTGAAAAGTATGTTTGTATTTGCTCAGCCATTTCAAGTTACCCACCTTACAAAGGATAGCGATGTCATTTGTGTTTCTATATCCATGATTCTTTTGGCAGCTCTTTTTAAAAATCATTCTCCTGTTACCTAAGAAACAGCTTCTTACAAAATATTGAGTCTTTCAAAGGAGCTGGGATAGGCAGATCTGGATGTTTGATATTATTGTTGTTGTTATTATGATTGATTTAAGCTTCCATTTGTTTTACAGTCTGCGACTGGTAATCCTAACAAAGAACTGAAGAGCTGTTAAGCTAACGTCTGAGTAGATAGGCAGTTCCGAGTAGGGTGTTTCTTTGCAAAGTCAGAATATTCAGGTCTGATAAGTTCAACATTTCCATGTATCTAGTCAGCCCTTTGGGTGTTGCTCCCAGGGCTCCTATTACTACTGGTTACAACCATTGATTATTTTCCTCCACAATTGCTAAATTTCAACTTGCAGATCGTGATATTTTGATATTTTTTCTAGTTGTTTCTCTTCAATTTGTGCATCATCTGGTATTGAACCAGATTTTTTTCTTTTCTACAACAGTGATGTCAGGTGTGTTATGGGCCAGATGTCTGTCTGTTTGGATTAAAAAATCCCACAATATTTTGATCTATTCGTTTTCAAGAACTTTGTCAACTTGGTATTCCCAATAATTTTTGCTACATTCAAACCCAAACTCCTGGCAAAGTTTCCAATTGTTGTTGTTGTTGTTGTTGTTATTTGTTCCAGTAAACCAGATGTTCAGATTGGATTTGGCATTTTCATCTACCTAATCAGATCCTTTCCAAGGATTTCAAATAGGCAGATCTTGAATGTTTGATGATGTTATATCATACCAGGCTGTTTTGAGTAAAGCTGCCTTTTGTAATTGACAGATGGTGAATTTGTCAATGCCAATGATGTCCAAGTGCTCCAGATGTTTTGGGATAGTACCTAAGATGCCTATATTGCCACAGTGGTTCCATTTATGTTTGCAGGTGTTTGTATTTTGTTATCTTGTCCAGTTCTTTCTTTTCTATTTTCTTTTCTCTACATACTGCCATGTCCACTATCTAGACATTTTTGTCTTTCTTATTGACAGTTGTTAAGTTTGGGGTTTTATGTGGAAGGTGCCTCTCTATTTGAATTATAAAGTCAGAGAGCAATTTAGCTTTTTCATTTTCTATGACTTTGTCTATTTTATGGTCCCACCAGTTCTTGCTTCCGGGCAAATGATATTTCTTGCAGATCTTCCAGTGCATTATTGTGCAGATCTTCCAGGGCACTGATGATGATGATGATTAACATTAAAAACTATAAAAGTGAGCTAAAAAGAAATAATGGACAAAGGGATGTTAATAATAATGGAGCCATCTCACTAATTCAATAGTTCCCTGGGTTCATCTGGCTTGCTAGTTTAACAGGGTATTGAGGGACCTTTGGACAGTCTGGAGCGATGGTGCCAGTCTAACATGTCCCACCCATGCCAGTGATCATCCAAATTATCAAGTATTGTTGGGTCCAGCAATGGCTTCCTGAGAAGGGGACAGACCAAAATCTTCTTAAGGGGGAAAGGATCAACCTTTCACTCAAGAAAGAGTTTTCCACCACTAGAGCTTACTCACATGCCAGTCCACCCCATCCCACCCCCGTTTGCTTTAAGAAATCAGGAGGGGAATTGATATAAAGAGAAGTGGCTGAACTCACAGTCGTCTGTCCACTTCATTGGGCCCAACAGGTTCAGATAATTGGACAATAATTTGTCCAATTTTATAGCTTCAGAGCTATAACAGGGCTGGTATCCAATTGTGAGCCAATTTGAGAAGCTTTGTCTGACAGATTCTTACACATGGCCCTACAAAGTGTTCTTTGAGTTCCTTTATCTAAGACTGTCAGCTGAAACAAGAGTGCAGGATAGCTAGCCATCAATGCAATAAGAAAAATAATGGCACTTCACCATCCTTAACACTATGGGGTAGGTGAGAGCCTTAATCATGGCAATACCCCATGTATGGTCAAGTTCATCCCTTGTAGATCACAGCAATGCTCTAGAATCTAGATGTTTCTTGTATTGCTTTGACTTCCTCAGTTCCTCTATAACTCACAGGAGAGTCACATAAAGATCAAAAGCCTCCATTGCCCTTCCCTCATTCCTAGCAGCTATTAAGACCTTGGATAGATCATGCAGCAGACCAACACGAACAAGCCCAGCTCCCTCTGAAATCCAGATCCATCAGTAGCTGTAGGTGGATCTAACTAATAGGTCTAGTTTCTAGTTTTCCTGCAGTAGGTAGTGGCAACAGAGAATCCCATAATAATCAGGTTGTGATCTAACAGGAAGGACACTGAAAGCTCTACAGATGGAGTCAAAGTGCTCATGCAGCCTACACAGCTATGAAGCTGGTCCCTAAAGCATATTGTACTACTTCTCCAATTTTAACAGTTACCCTCCATTCAAATCAAATCGAACCTAGTTTCAGTGGTATGTCATGACAGTCATAAAGCGGGTCACCACATAATGGCCCTCAATTTGATAATCTTTTTCGTGGTGGTTGTTAAGTGAATACTACTATTGTAAAGCAAGCATTGGTTTTATTAAGCAAACCCATTAGCTTTTTCCTTTCTCATCATGGTTAGATCAATTGCTGGAAGCATTGGAATGATAGCATTAAAATTATAGCTAGCTATTGTCAGTTTTATCTTAATACTGAGAATTTATACAGGAAATTTTTTGCTTTTGGTTTTTCTTCTTTCTGTTTTCTTTTTTTTTGTTGTCTCACTTAAGATTTTAAGTCTGATTGTAATGGCCACATCTGCATAGGCAAGTCCCTAGAAGAAAGTCTCTAGTAAATCAGTACACACACACACAATTGATTGTTTGCTAGTGTGTTCTACCTCCAGGAAGGAAGCCCAAGAGATATAGTTGGCTGTATAGCTTGAGAAAACACATCTCCTCCCTCAGGAAAGAGGACCTGCTAGATATTTTTCTTGAGTCTTTCTGAGAGCAACATGGTAGTGGGAAGAAAAACACAGCCTACTTCAAGATGGAGTGGCTGAATAATCCAACCTATTCTGGCTTCCATAGGTAGAAAGGAGCCAGTGAGAAAGAGTGTTAATTTATGTTAAATAATTTTGGATGTGTATAAAGCCTGTTATGATTCATCTTACAACTATTTTTCCAGAAGCTCTGTCTCCATTCCTGAGGAAGCTATCCATAGTCCCTTTATGACCCCTATTAATGAATTTCAAACCCTTTCTGCAAATGCAACACCCATCTATATTTTGTTTTCTGCTGCTGTATTTTCTAATAAAGTGTATACTATTTTAAATATACCAGTTTGGTGCCAGTTTGTGTCTTGGAGTTTATACTATGACAAAATGATTAGGACAGCCTAAAACAATCAGACAATTACCATGCCAGGTTATGCAGGAGGATATCATATGGCCACATATATTAAATGTTCTAAGGCTCCCCAGATTAAATGGGTGCCTGAGTTTAAACTGCATTTAGATTTTTCTTTCCTTTTTTGTTTAAGAGAAATAAGATGATGTTTTCCACATTTTATACTTGCTTTCTCCATGTTTGGAGGCAAAAAAAAAGGGTGGTGCAGTGAAAACCCATAGAAACAACCATAGCTGTATTACCCCAGGCTGTCCTGGTTGCAAGGAACTGACTAGTTTGATAGTAAATTAGAACTTTAAATTTGTCTATTAATGTGTAACTGCATTAGAACCAAGTGTGCAGTAAAAATATTTTAAATAAACAAGTAATTTGTCTCAAGTCTTACATACGGTGCAAATGCATGCCACATATTATTCAAAACTAAGCATTATGGGTGTATTTTGGGTGAGAAGAATGGAGGGCAAGAGGTAGATTGGAATCTATTAGTAGATCTCAGAATTATTTAAACTAGATTACTCATTATTCCTGAGTCCTGGTTGTTGTAAATATAATAAAAATAAGCATTGTCCCTGTATGTTGTAATAAAAAATAGTAGGGAGTGTTTATGAGAAAGAATTACAAAAGAATTCTGCTATGGAAAATTCCTAGGCTCTTATGCACTGCAGAGGTGCCATATTCCTTAATTTTAAACATATGTCTGCTTTTCTTTCTTAAACACCATCTTGACCTTTGGCTCTGGCTGTTGGGTTGTAGACATGAATTTAACATTTGAAGTCTACATATTCCAAAAACATTTATTCATTTTAAATAAATGATTAAAATAGATTTTTACACATTTTCAAAAAAAATGCTTTTCTTACAAAGCGTACCATGCTACACACATGTGGTTCTGCTAAGTAAGACAGAAGTGGATGCTAAGCCATAGAAGGTGGAAAATAGGCAAAGAACTCTGGTGATTGGCTGGCTCAGGCAATTAGAGCATGTCAGTCAAGCAGCCTGGTTTTTGAAGCTTCCTCTGATCCTAATTGCTATTTTACTTCACGCTGATCTAAAGTCAGCGATCTGTGTAACAGCGAACCTGACATTCTGTTGGGAAATTAGAAAATTTGGGATTGTAGTGTATTTGGGATTGTTGTATATAAATCAATTCACTTAATCTGAATTAGTCTCTTCTAATGTTGGCATTACAAATACGAGTATATCCTTTAAGTCCTTCTGGCTATCCAGGATAAGCATGTTTTAAAATATATTTTAAATACTTGTCATATTTGAGATAAGCTGAAAACCAGACAATAGTTATAAAATCTACATACCAGCTGTTTTCAACAACTACTCACATAACTATCTTCAACAGTCCGTCAGTTCGTCCATCCATCCATCCATCCATCCATGATACTCATCTCATCAAAAGCATGCTCTACATTGTAGATAATGTACAACCAAACTAAAACTGAATGAATACAAAAATGCTTATTATTAAGGCCCTGTCACACTGCCCAACGGATGCAAAACGGACACAACGGACGAGAAAAATCGTTCCAGTCCATCGTTATCCCGCTGCTCAGAAGAGGGCAAAAATTTGCATACCGGAGGCAGAATAACACGACGCGGGGAGGACGCAGGGCGGATGGAAAGCAGATGCGGAACGGAAGCCCAGCGGGATGGAAAGCGGATGCACACCGCTAGCTTCTGGGAGACCTCAGCAAAGCGGGACTGGGGAATGGATACAGCGGATGACAGAGCGGATCGCACAGCGGATGAAGCGGGATGCACAGGGAACGCCTAGCGGATCCCGACGCGTGGTAATTCGCGCTCGGTGGGAGGATCGCATTGCGCAGCCGCGATATACCACCGCGCAAGCAGCTCGCGCCAAAGCAGGCTCGCCACCTTCTCAGAGCAAAGGCTTGCTCAGACACACGACCTGCCTTTGCCCTGCTCCCTGCCTGCATGTCTGCCTGCAACCTTGCTGCCAGCCTTTGCTGCCAACCTCCCTGCCAGCCTTGCTGTCTGCCTGCGTGCCACCTGCCAGCCCCTGCCGCCAGCCTTGCTGTCTGCCTGCCTGCCAGCCTTGTTTGCCAGCCAGTCTCTGCCACCTAGTGGCCTGCCTGCCTGCAGCCTGGTGCCTGCCTGCCTTCATGGCAGCCTGGTGCCTGCCTCCTCGCCAGCACTTCCTGCCAGCTCTCCTGCCAGCCTTCCTGCGCCAGCCTTTCCTGCCAGCCTTGGTGCCTCCTCCCTGCCAGCCTACACTGCCAGCCCTTCCTGCCAGCCTCCTGGCTCGCCCCTGCCTGCCTGCCTTGGGCTGTCTGCTGCCTGTCCTGCCAGCCTCCCTTCCAGCCTTCCTGCCAGCCTTGCTGTCTGCCAGCTTGTGTGGCCGCCTGGCCTGCAGCCTCCTGCCTCAGCCTTGGTGCCTTGGCTCCTGCCCAGCCTTTCTGCCAGCCTTGGTGCTGCCTCTTCCCCTTCCTCAGCTTCCTTCCTCTCTCAGCCCTTCCTGCAGCCTTGGTGACCTGCCTGCCTGCAGCTCTGCAAGCCTTCCTGCCAAGCCTGTGATGCCTCTGCAGCCTGGTACTGCCTTCCTGCCAGCCTTCCTGCCAGCCTTGCTGTCTGCCTGCTGCCGCCTTGTGCCACTGCCTGCGCCTGTCTGCACTGCCTAGCCGAGTGCCTGGCGCCTGGGCCGTGACCTCACCTTGCCGGGCTCTTGCCAAGCGCTTGGTTCCTGCCAGCCTCCCTGCCAGCCAGCAACCCACAAACATGCTGAAGCACAGCAAGCCTCAGCCATCTGCTGCGCAGCTTGCAGAGGGACAGGGCTACCATCCCACCCCGGCCCTCAATCTGGTTCTGCTGGGGTTCTGCAGCACTGGCTCACTCTTCTGGGGCTGGGGCTTCTGCTGCTCGTGCTCTGGAGGAGCTGATGAAAAGCACTGCCAGCACGAGCCACCTCCACAAGCACTGCACCCTTCCCCCCTGAGACTGAGCGAGCCAAGAGGAGTGCCAGAGACTGCATCGATTTGTTGTCGATAGCGTTGTTGTTATCAAGTCTATTGTTTGACACTTCAGCTACGAGCTTAGACGTCATCACTTGCTTCATTTCTTTTTCTAATAAAGTCTGCTGGAAAACTCTTTTAGAAATGGTTTAAGCCTTTGCCATGCTTGTCGGATGGGTCAGATAGCAGTCGGGATGGTTGAGACTAGCTGTGGAACTGGGCAGGGATACCTTCGGGAATGGGTAAAGCTTGTGGGATAGATAAACCCCTCAGTGGCACAAGCATAGTGGGACTGCTATGGTCCACCCCCTCCAGGTGCCACACCTATACCCTTTAATTATCAATACACATGTAACATTCCATTCGATGCCACACACTATCCCTGGCATTTGCAATCTAAACAGCAGACTCTTTATTAAATGCCCTGTTCTTGTCGGGCCACTCAGCATACATGGCACAATCTCATCAGTGTGGTGAGACAGTGAAGAAGCATCCTATTAAGCATCTAATCATCGCTGTCTTGCCACTTCCACTGCTCCAGCTGGGCAGTTTGCACAGTGTTTCAGGAGGCTTGCGCTGCTCTCCCTTGACGCGGGGAGGCTCCTGTGCGGGCCGCTGCACATCCTCAGTGTATCAGGTTTCGACCTTGCCTCCATTCCCCAGGCTCCATGTCCCATTGCTTGTGTGGAGTCCACGAGCCTGTTCTGCAGATGGGTAGCGGTCGCCATGCAGATTGTGCAGGAATGCAGCAAGCTTTCATGATCCTCCTCACGTCTCCTCTGGGCGATGCTGCATGGTGGTAAAAGTACCTGGAACCTGTGGGCCAGGGATGCCACAAGGGTTCTCGCACCACCGCCTTGCGGTGGACAAGCTGTAGTTGAAGATCCTCTCTTCACGGGTGAGGAGTCTGGAAGTTAGGCGTTCATGAGGGTAGTTGTGAGGTTATGAGAGGAGAGGCGTCACCCCCACGATGAGTAGGGGCACATCTTGTGTGTCGTTGGCAGGGGTTCTGATCTGGAAGCCCACAATGAGGGTTGTTCCAGCTCCTCCTTGAGGTGACTGCGTTGTATACCTGGGCATGCTAGAATGAGCCGTTGCCTGAAGCATCGATGTACATGAACTTGTAGTCAGCATCGGACCATGGCGAAGAGGATGATGCTGAAGAAGCCCTTGTAATTGAAATAGTGAGACCCGACTTGGCTGGAGCTTTTCAGACCCACGACGTCGCTTCCCATCTATGGCTGCCAACGGTGTTGGGGAAGTTCCACTTCTCGATCCAACTGCTCGCAACTTCTCTCCAGCTCTTCAGTGAAGGGCACCTGGAGGAGCTCCTCCACGTATCTCTTCGACTGATGCCTGCACCACTTCTCTGACCACAATCTGATGGTGTTGGGTGGCACCCTCCAGGTGTATGCGCCTCTCCTGTATGCTGGTCCCTGAGGCCAAGGTGGCGCAGAGTGAGTGCCACCTGAGCCCAGGTTCCAGGCTGGGCTGGAAGTTGGTGTTTGCCTTGGTCAACCTGGGTGTCAGGCGCTGCACAAGCTTCATCAATCATGGCTGAGGCATCCTCATGAAGTCTGGGATGCCGCGAGTGTCTTCGTTCCTGGAGCTCCACCACTCAGCTTGTTGTACAGTCCGTCCTCTGCTCTTCTGGCGAACCATCTTCGTACCAGACGCTTCTTGGCCCGCCCTTTTTCTTCCCGTAGTAGAGTTCACAGAGCCTGTAGATGCTTCGCACTGTTCGCAGAAGGATGGTGGCTGCCAAAAGGACTGTGTTACGATCCACGTGGAGCTGACATGGATGCTGGTGGAAGAGGAAGAGGCAGATGAGAGCTGCAGAGGTCTGCAGCCGGGCTGCGTGGTCTGAAAGTGAGATCCAAGATGTGTTGCTCCCCCTTTTTATAGCAGTATAGGTGTCCTTTGCATCCTCTAGGCATCCTGCTAGGCATCCTCTAGGCATCCTTAATATCCGAGATAGGCCCCTCTGTGAACGTTTTTGCAGTTTTAACGCTTTGTTGTTTCCGCTAGCTATCCGTTCTGCATCCGTTCTGCGTCTGTTGCGCTTCCCCTCTGCGTCCGAGTGGATGGAGTTGCGCGGATGCGCAGTGGATGCTTAGCGGATATAGCGGATGCATAACGGATGCGTAGCGGATCGGCAATAAGGATCGAATTGAATACATTTATCTCAGCGCAACCAGCCTTTGTAGCAGCTTAAAAACTTTCTGAGCGGATGAAACGTCAATAAACAGATGCTGGACGGATAGAAAGGAAGCAAAACGGAGGCAGTGAGTATATCGCGTTAACCAACAGATGGCAAGCTTTTTTGTCCGTTTTACATCGTCTTTGCATCCGTTGGTGCAGTGTGACAGGGGCTTTAATTATGAAAATACTAAAACTATAAAAGCAGAACAAACAGGGAAATGATAGGTAAAGAAATGTTAATAATTAAGTAGCAGAGCTACTTTACAAGTTCAACAGTCCCTTGGGATCCCCAGCCTTGCTGGCATAACCAGGTGTTAAGGGACTGTTAGAAGCTCAGTATCTTTGTACTGTGTACAAATATGTATTTTGATGGGGGGGGGGTGTTAATCTCATTTTTTTTCAAAGGATTTTTGGGATTAGATAGATCTTTATTAGGGTCATCATGGGACAGTGTTTCTAACACAGCTTTGAATAAAAATCCAAAAGTGTCTTCCATTTAAATAATGTAAACAGACCCATGTCGTGGCTAAGCTGATTCTTTCTTACTTTATAAATAGAACATGCCAGTGCAATCTTTTCTTTCCCTCACTCTAGCTGCCTGTTCTGTTAGTAAATGTTGCTGAATGGGTTTAACTGTAGTGACTGTTCTACAGGAAGCTATTCTAAAACAACTACAGCCAGAATGTCAAGGAAGAAAGAAATTAGTTAGCAGATTATGAATGTTCTGCAGGGAATAGCGTTGATGACACAGAGGCCTTGGCAGGAGTTTAAAAAAAATGTCCACAGATGCTGTTATTGAGAGGAGTAGCATTAAACAGAATCTCTCAAAGAGAAACCTAGAATGCACAGAAGAGCGCCCTGTGAAACGGAAGGCTAACTGGGGCATTCTCACCAGTCAAGGTTAGTAAGCTCATTGTTTCAGTAGCTTGTAGGACACTGGTGTTTGCTGGCATGCCCACTTTTTGTTAAGACTCAAGTAAAATTTCAGTGTAAATATGAATTTTTATTCTGTTGTTCGGACATGTGGTTTTGTGCAATTTTACCAGTAGTAAACTATTTAAAAACAAGCCATATGCATTTTGTATGAGATGGTTTTGCAATTGGCAAAATGGATATTTGTATGTGTTTATGTCTGTGCATGCGCATTAATATATAATATAGCTAAGTAAAATTGCTAAGTAATATTTACGGGGAGGAAGGGTAGAGAATGTTTATATCTAAATACAAATATAGTAATAAATATACATATTTATGTGCAAATGAAAAGGATTACAGGTAAATACAATTGCAGAAATGAGTCAGTATCTAATATATTCTGTAAAATATTCTTACAACATGAAGGAGTTATGAAACTTATTATAAACAATAAGCAATCTTGTTTTGGTTATTGCTTACATATTTGCCAACAACAAATCCACCTGCTTATATTTGACAATCCAACTGACCTGATTTAAAATATTCTGAAATTTTATAGTCCTTATCAAAATACAAATATTATTACAGATTTTGTTACAGTTTGGATTAAAACCAGTTATGTTAACCATATAACTGAATGATTATATTTTAAGAGCAGATTTTGATCCAGAGAAATATCCTGCAAAGAAAACAGCTTTATGGAAAACAGCCATTATGCCATTTTCTTAATAGAAACCTTCCTTCCTTACAATAATCAGCTATTTCAGCCATGACTACTTTATCATTAAAGTAAAGGCAATGTATGGAAAACACTCCTTTTACTATCCAGAGTAGAAGTATATTTAATTTAGAGATCACATTTTGTTTGTATTTAAGGCATTAATTTAATATGGGTACTTCTTTTCATCCAAAGAATGGTTAAAATTGCACAAATTCACGTGGAATGCTATTGAACTCAAATTACTTGTTAATTGATGTTTATAGAATTGCATTGTAATTTATTCACCTCAAAATAAGTTGTTTTTAATATTTTACATTATCACTGAATTCATGATTAAGAGATGGTAGAAAAACATGTTTTCATTTTAATACTTTATATTCATTCACTTCAGTAAGTTGATCATTTAGGGTGAATAAACTAAATAGTAAGGCAATGTAAAGACACTGAAATTTCCTTCAATCATAGTTAAAGAGTTGGGGAAAAGCTAAATGCACAGTCTCCCTCCATTCCCTCCAACAGTAAATCATGATTGTAAAATACAATTTGATCAATTGTTTTGGGGAGATTATTCAAACCGTAGTTTGTCAGTTGGAGATCTTAGTTATGTACAATACAGTCCAACCTGCTGTTCAGCATAATCCCTTACTGAGAGCCCAGATTTTGGCTTTGGGTTGGTATTGGAGTCCCCATTATTACTAGTATTGGGAGCTTCAACCTCCATACTCAAAGGTAGTAGTTGAAAGGCTTAGGAATTGTTTTCTTGGTAATCAAGGCCAAAATAATCACTGGCTCAGTGCACACACGAACATACCCTATATATCATCATTACCTCAGAGCAATTGATTTGAAGATGGAGGATGTTATTCTGAAGCTTCTATCATGATATCATTTCCAAACTTAGTAGATATTTGTTGTCTTCTGGGACTAAGATGGAACAATTAAGATAGTCTACCCTTGTCAAGCAGAAGAGAGACCAGGGAAGCTAATTCTTAGTGACTGCTTCCTAGTTTGAGATAGTTTAATCTGAAGTGAGAATCATTCCCAATCTTACAGTATGATCTTCCAGAGAATGATTAAGGGCTGACTGTCCCTGGAAGGCCCTTGTAGGGGATTCAAAAAGCTTTACGTATGTCAGTGTAGATATTGTTTATTTTTGTTTAAGGTTGCATTTGTTTTTATGCCAATGTTGGGCTATACCTTGGTTTTCTGAAACACTCCAAGAGCTCCATGAACATAAGAGTATTGTTGTAGAAAAACAAAAAGTAAATCCAACCAAACACAAGTGTCCATGTTTGGGCCTACATCATAGGGATAAAGTGGGCAAAATGTCTTTATTTCTCCATCCTTATTTCATCTTTTTATAACTACTTAGGGGCCTTCTTTATAGTGATCTATTCCCTACTGGGGAAAGATTGCCTCTGGTTCTTCTACAGAATTGAGGTATTGAATACTTACACTATTTGAGCATCAAGACAATGAAAAACAACAAAGCAGCTGGTCTTGATGACATCTTGTGTGAACAAGTTAAACACCTAGGACC